>PIJE02001701.1:0-2500 GCA_002895965.2 Coryphaenoides rupestris
CAACCGCACCGTGAAGCAACCACACTCATTCACCCAACGGTCAGACATGAAGTCATCTCCTCGTGTGCAACCTTGTACGTGTCAAGCTGAGAATCTGCATTTTCCATTGGATGCAGATGCTTGCTTGCGTGCAGATTCTGCTCGGAGCCCCCGGCAATAAAAATATATGCAAACATAACGCGACACAAGGAAGAATAGGGATGATCCAACACGGCTGTGTGGAGTTTGGTTTGGGGTTCAATCATTTTTCACGATTTGCACATTTATACTGTAAGTGTACCCCCCCCTGTTTCAGCTCAAATTACAGATTTAAAAAAAAAAAAATGGCTTGGGGCTAAGAGTTCGAGGTAGCAGTGTTGTCCCCATGGTTATGACGCACGGCAAACGTGTGATACCATTTTAAGCTAGTTCTGTCGTTGTGTATGAACGACGTTGTACATCAAATGCACCCACACACACACGTAGGTTGTACTATAAGAGAAGCCCAAGAAGTTCAACTCTCTGTCAGACGCGGCCTCAGCATCAACCGCGGCACAGATCGAGCTGCACACACGCCCACACACACACACACACACGCCCACACACACCACACACACACACACACACACACACACCTCGCTATCACGCTCACACACACCTCAATATCACACCCACCTCGCTATCACGCCCACACACACCTCAATTATCACGCCCACACACACATCAATATCACGCCGACACACACACCTCGCTATCACACCCACCACACACACCTCGCTATCACACCCACACACACACCTCAATATCACATCCACACACACACCTCAATATCACATCCACACACACACCTCAATATCACCCACACACACACACACCTTCAATATCACGCCCACACACACCTCAATATCACGCCCACACACACACCTCGCTATCACACCCACACATACACCTCAATATCACATCCACAGCCACAACCTCAATATCCACACCCACACACACCTCAATATCACGCCCACACACACCTCAATATCACGCCCACACACACCTCAATATCACGCCCACACACACCTCAATATCACGCCCACACACACCTCAATATCACGCCCACACACACACCTCAATATCACGCCCACACACACCTCAATATCACGCCCACACACACCTCAATATCACGCCCACACACACCTCAATATCACGCCCACACACACCTCAATATCACGCCCACACACACACCTCAATATCACGCCCACACACACCTCAATATCACGCCCACACACACCTCAATATCACGCCCACACACACCTCAATATCACGCCCACACACACCTCAATATCACACCCACACACACCTCAATATCACGCCCACACACACCTCAATATCACGCCCACACACACCTCAATATCACGCCCACACACACCTCAATATCACGCACACACCTCAATATCACGCCCACACACACCTCAATATCACGCCCACACACACCTCAATATCACGCCCACACACACCTCAATATCACGCCCACACACACCTCAATATCACGCCCACACACACCTCAATATCACGCCCACACACACCTCAATATCACGCCCACACACCACCTCAATATCAACAGTCCAACACACACCTCAATATCACGCCCACCACACACACACCTCAATATCACCCCACACACACCTCAAGTATCCACGTCCACACCACACCTCAGTAGTCACGTTCCACACACACCTCAATATCACGCCCACACACACCTCAATATCACGCCCACACACACACCTCAATATCACGCCCACACACACACCTCAGTATCACGCCCACACACACCTCAATATCACGCCCACACACACACACCTCAATATCACGCCCACACCACACACCTCAATATCACGCCCACACACACCTCAATATCACGCCCACACACACCTCAATATCACGCCCACACACACACACCTCAATATCACGCCCACACACACACACCTCAATATCACGCCCACACACACCTCAATATCACGCCCACACACACCTCAATATCACGTCCATGGTCACGGGATGCAACTGCAGAGTACGCTCCTAACTGGTGGGTGGAGACTGGCAAAAACATTTAACACCTGTTGTCTCGGTGACAAAATGGACTTGGACTACGATGTTGAAGATCATATAAGACGAAAACAACGATTTTGGGTTCACTGCCCCTTTAAGAAGAAAATAATAATAATAAAAATAATAATACACTTTATTTGTGTAGCACTTTTCAATGCACGTGACAAAGTGCTTCACAACAGTACAATACAAAGAAAAGAAGAAAAGAAAAACCTCTTCTATTGTTGAAAAGAAATCAACAAAGAAGTTCAAGAAATGAAAATAACAAACACACAGAAACAAGCCTGTGGAAGAAAGCAACACAAACCCCCCCCCCCCCACCACCACCAGACTACAAGATCAATAAAATGAAACCAGACATCATGACGGAGTCATGCAATACAAGACACGTGTCTCTACTCACAGGGCGCTCCAAAGTACCGCA
>PIJE02001701.1:7500-14061 GCA_002895965.2 Coryphaenoides rupestris
TGAATGCATCCCTCTCTCAGGGTAGCGACAGGTTTCAACTTCGACTTTTAATTTTTAATGCCTCAGTAACACCACTTCCAACTAGGGGTTGCACGACTTCTGATTTTTTCAAGTCGACTTTTCTATCAATAAAGTCAACGTAACGTCGACGCGTCGTTGATGACGTCATCACATACACACGCATGCAAAAAACACAGACAGAACGGGCTGTCCAAAAAAAATAAAAGCATGGGTATCCTCTGCGCTAACAGCCGCTCGGAATCGCTTAATTTTCCCCCCACCGACCACTGCATTTGCGCCAAGTCCCGCCAAATATCTTAAAGTGTAAAATAAAAAAAATAAAAATACAATAACAATATTCTTAAAGTGTGAAATCACGCGGTCAACGACGCGTCTCCCGGTAGGCGTCGACTTGTGGTAGTGACGTCGACTTTTCTGTGCAAGCCCTACTTCCAACACAATTCAATACCGATTTCACGGGCCGACGGCGTATAGGTCAATGAGAGGCTCGTTCATACAAACTGTATTTTTTAGCCTTCTGAATCCGTTGACCGCCGATATGTTTATGTTTATTTATTTCATTCTACTTTTGTAAAATAATTCACGTGGATCCTGGTAACTTACAGGCACGATCGATCGGGTTTGGCGAGCTAGACGTCGGTGTATCTCAGTATGCGCTGCTTGTCCTGACAACACCAGTCTCAGCGATGGAGCCAGCATAGCCGTCCACACACAGCCAGATAAATATCCATTTCATAAACGTTTGACATTTATTGCTTTGAGGGGGATATTACTTTTCCTCTCCCGACTGTCATAAAAAAACCCAACTCATTTAAGACTCCAACGCAAATGATATTCAAGACT
Organism: Coryphaenoides rupestris; assembly: GCA_002895965.2. Classification (NCBI taxonomy): domain Eukaryota; kingdom Metazoa; phylum Chordata; class Actinopteri; order Gadiformes; family Macrouridae; genus Coryphaenoides; species Coryphaenoides rupestris. The sequence continues at coordinate 8,365 of PIJE02001701.1, forward strand.
TTTTAATGCCTCTTAAGGCCTTTCAATCAACATTCTTTCACTTGACATTCTGTCTAATACTTGTACTACCTCCTCGGGTATCTCGCTCCCTTTATCTGTGTCGCAGTAATTCCAGAACGTAATGAATGAATGATTGAGTGAATTAGTGAGTCTTCTTCACGTACCGCAGTTGAGCTCCTCGGCGCTGAGCGTGGCGACGGAGCGCCCCTGCAGGCGGCCGGGGTAATCGCAGGTGGCGGCCGCCTGGGCGTTGCCCGACTCGGCGTACTGCTTCAGCAGGTCGGCGAGCCACAGCAGGTCACAGTCACAGTTCAGCGTGTTGGAGTCCAGGCGCCTGCACGCACACACACACACACACACACACACACACACACACAAACAAGTGAAGTTGAATTTTGGGTGGGGGAAGGGGGGGTAATTCAATTTGTTAAAATTGGCAATTATAACTCAAATCCTCTGTAAATTACACCCTTGCGCGCGTGCACACACACACTCACACTCACACACACACACTCACAGAGGGCCAGACGACATTTTAGGTCATATTTTGGGTGGGGGGGGGTTCATTCATTTGTTAAAATTGGCAATTATAACTCAAATCCTCTGTAAATTACGCCCTGTGCACACACACACACACACACACACACACACAGAACCCGGCGGGCGCGCGCGGGGGGGGGGGGGGGGGCCGTCACATGAGAGCGGTGCACACACACATGTTGAATCTGTTGGACATGCGCTGGGAGCGGGGGGGGGGGGGTGGGTTGTAAACGATCCCTGGCAGCCACAGCGTCCTCCACAACAAAACACTGGCTGGCTGGCTCCCACCAAACACACAGACACAGACAGACAGACAGACAGACAGAGACAGAGAGAGAGCGAGAGAGAGACAGAGAGAGACAGAGAGAGAGAGAGAGAGAGGAGAGAGAGAGAGAGAGAGAGAGAGAGAGACACACACACACACACACACACACACACCGGGGCCGTGCTGGGAAACGCCCACTTCCTGCAGCAGGACCAAGTGTCGTCTGGCCTGGCCTCCCCCCCCTCCATCTCTCCCCCCATCTATCTCTCTCTCCCTCTCCCCTTCTCTCTCTCTCTCTCTCCCCCTGTCTCCCCCCTTCTCTCTTTCTCTCCCTCTCCCCCCCCTTCTCTCCCCCACCCTCTCTCTCCCCCCCAATCTCCCCCCCCACCCTCTCTCTCTCCCCCCAATCTCCCCTTCCCCTCCTCTCTCTCTCCCCTCCTCTCCCCCCCACCCCCCAACCCTCTCTCTCTCTCTCTCTCCCCCAGCATCGCTCCAGTTTATAATCCCCTCGAATGACTCGATTGTGTCGAATATCCGTGACGACCACATACGAGTGTTCCATGTTCTTCTTAAACGGAGAGCGGGGCTTCTTTCTCAACTCAAAATCCTTCAATCTGTCAAAAAAAACCCAGACTCAGACGGTAGTCGGTGATCGCCTGGCCGCTTGGCTCGTCCCTCGCATAGGTTAACTCTTGACACACTGTTGAAGAGATGCGCACAAGGAGCCGCGGCGATAATGTGAACACATCGAGGAGTCTCTGGTTTCCAGCGGGCAGGCTGGCCGGGGATCTGAGCCCGGCCTGGACGCAGTAACTCACGCCGGGTAGGAGGAGGAGGAGGAGGAGGAGGAAGAGGAGGAGGGGAGGGAGGAAGGGGGAGGAGGGACAGCCGTGGCGCCGTGCCAGGAGACGCTGATTGTTCCTGTCTGACCGTTGTTGGCCAGAGAGAGAGAGAGACGGGGAGAGAGAGAGACAGGATTCCACGCCAGGCTGCTCGCTCTCTGTGTGTGTGTGTGTGTGTGTGTGTGTGTGTGTGTGTGCGCGTGTGTGACATCCCGGGTTACGTCTGCACGGCTGATGCTGCCACGGTTACAAGCTATCATTACAATAACACCGGCGCAATCTGCAAGGCTGCCTTCACTCAGGGCGAATATGGGCGGCTCGGCTCGCGGAGGGAACACGCGGAGGGCTAACGTGTACGCAGAGCAGACGAGTCTCCACTCCTTCAGACGTCTTCTTCTCCTTCTTTGGCGGGATCGCGCGCAGGTTGACGGCGAACGTCAAGCGTCCGCGGCGCCTCGTAGCGTCACGCCTCTCGACCTCGTCGCCGACACAGAAACAGAAACGGGGGTTTAACTCCTGAGGTTCAACGCCAGACACGTCGTGCGATCCAAGTTTAAGCTGCGCGACCGCAAATCGGAGTGCACACCGGTGGGCCTGAGAGCCCGAAGTTTACGCATTCATTCGAGGATCGTGGGTGTAAATCTGCCAACTCCAAATACAATGGAGTCCGTTTTTTTTCCTTCTTCGGGGGGAGCAGGGCCGTGGTGGTCCATTTCGGTGGCGTAACTCTGGAGTTACGGTGAAAATCAGGGGGAACGGAAAAGAAAAGCCGGGGGAACTAAACTAGAGGCCTCTGGACAGAACCCCCCCCCCCCCCTCGCCAGAGGAGCGTGAGAACGGCCGTGGTGCGGTGGGCTCCACTGGCTCTCCACCACACACACACACACACACACACACACACACACACACACACACACACACACACCGGGCGCTGGAAGTACTGGATTGAGGGGAGAGGAGGTGGGGGGGGGGGGGGGGCGTTGAAGCTAACAACCGTGGCCCAAGTGCTTTCTCACCCCCCCAGCTGTCTGTCTCTCCTGCCCCCCCCCCCCCCCCCCCCCCCCCCCCCCCCCCCCCCCCTCTCTCTCCTCCTCCTCCTCCTCCTCCTTCCACCCCCATTTTCCCCAATTGTTTAATGGATGTTGATGGTGGGGGGGGATGGTGGGAGGGGGATCCTGAGCCAAGACCCGCCCCCTCCTGGCTACGGCGGGGAAAGTCCCGGCATCGGCCAGCTCGGGGTTATGGACGTCGTCCGACGCGACTACTGACTCAGACGCAAGAAAGCTTCCGCCATCGGTGAGCAGGAAATCCTCTAATGCGTCCGTGAGTAACGCTTACATGCTTGCCACGCGGTGACCTACTGTTGCGCAACGCCCTCCAACAACAACAAACAACAACAACAACAACAACAAAGACGTCAGCTTCAGCTATGGCTGTGGTACATAAAGATAAGCAGGTTTGGAGCGTTCATAATCGCGAGGCTTTCCCCTCCGCTGTTAGAACGGCCGTGGGCTCGTCTACTTACAGGCGCTTCATGGACTGAAGTTGGGTGAAGGTCCCGGGCACCAGATGGGTGATCCTGTTGTTGTGCAAAAACCTGCAGGCATGGTGGAGAATGAAGAGAGAGAGAGCAAGAGAGAGAGAGAGAGAGAGAGAGAGAGAGAGAGAGAGAGGCAGTCAAGTCTTTCGTAACATGATGGAAGTTAAAGTTTCCAAACGCTTCAGTTGATCATCATAAAACCCTCTGGAGGTTCATTTGACTTCCAAAAGTATGATGATGATGTATGATGAGCGCTCCAACAGGGGCTGGGTGGACAGCAACGCCGCGCTGGTGTGGCTTGTTATGCGCGGAATGGATAAACACAGGGCAAGAGAAACGGATACAGAGGGAAAAAATGACCAACCTGAACGTATTGACATTGGGAGCACGCCGTCAGGAGATATGATATTACATTGCTCATATGGGACACGACATATAATCCGTTTCCCAGGCTATTCTATTGATGCCCCAGCCCCGATGACAGCAAAAAATAGTTCAATCTTTGCCTTTACAGAAAAAAAGGGTTGGGTTGTTTTTTTTCCCGTTTATTATCTCCTCTCTAATTCTTTCCACAAGTGATCTACACACACACACACACACACTCTCTTGGCTACCATCTTGGCAGAGGACAAATGCTTTGACCGTCGCTATAGTGATGCCTCCTAACAAGAGCCCTTGCACCTGGGCATTCCTTCCAGTCTCTCATTCATCCATGTGCAGGTGTCACCTTCCTCTTCCTGCTTGCTCTCTCTACTCTCTATCTCTCCATCTTTCTTTCTTTTTTTTTTTTTTAACCAAGGTTGGACGATTCCGGGGCCCGGCAGTAAACGGGCGGTGGATAATGAAACATGAATTTAACGAGGCCCCCCGACGTCTGTTGGACATCTGGCTTTGAGTGTGAGACGCATCAGAGCCTATGGTGATTGTGAACATAGGACAGCTTTACGTCCGCTCGGGGTTAACAAGCCAGAGCTGCGGGAGGGGCAGGTGACTCAGCCGATAATTACAACGGAGCGAGAGGTGCCGTCCTTTTGATCGCCTCATTAGGAGGAGAAGAGTGACACCTCAAGCCGAGGCTGCAAGAAATGATAAATGGTAAATGGACTGCATTTATATATATTTATCCAAAGTGCTTTACAGTTGCCTCACATTCACCCATTCACACACTGACCATGCAAGGTAACAACCAACATGTCAGGAGCAGTTAGGCCTACGTGGTGTCTTGCTCAGGGACACCTCGACACTTGGCTAGGAGGCGGAGCCCGGGGATCGAACCAACAACCTTCCGGTTTCCAGACAACCGCTCTTACCTCCTGAGCTACTGCCGCCCGTAATGACGACAATTGGTGTACTTCTACAAATGGTCCGGGAAAACCACCACCGACAGGTTGTAGTTAGTGTCGTTCGAATTGCCTCCGTTTACGGTTCGATCGGACCAAGATGTGCTTTTAATTGAATTTAACGTAAGCCAATTCAATTTGTCGGTATAATCGTTAAGTAGGGCCCATGCCAGGTATATAAGAAAGAAACAAAAGACTTATGTGCTTTTAAATGAAGTAACAAAAGATCACTTCTGATCGTCGGAAAACAGCAAACTCATCGTAGGTTGGATACCCGCGATGCGTTCTCCCCGCTTGCTGTCACTTGTTGATTAACCTCTGACTACAATACAACAACAACGACGTACAAATATAAAGCACAAGGGAGTCATTAACGCCAAGAGTCAGCTGGCGCGCATTTACGGGAAGCCTCTGGGTTACGTTGTCAGGGGGTCTACCAGAGGTCAAACAGACGTCCCAACACAACACAACACAACAGAAACAATCAGGTGTCTCTCTGGGCAGCAAGACACCGCAGACGGGATGTGTCTGTGTCATTCCACCACCATTTCAGGATCTACTCCGGTCCGCTGTGCGCTGACTTAGAAAGGCGGTGCTGTGGCAAAATTACGGCACGTAAGTCGAGTAAAGTCTGGATTATTTTGTTGCATGTATGAAAAACTGATATCAACCGAGCCAATAATCTCAATTAATCACAAACACAATGAACAGGTTAGAGACCGAAAAACACAAATGTACTTACAGGCGCTCCAACTTTGGCAGGTGGTCGAAGGACTCCGTTCAGGACTCGATGTTGTTGAAGTGCAGGTACCTGGGTGGAGTGTGGGGTGGAGGTGGGGGTGGGGGTGTGGAGGTGGGGGTTGGGGGTCGGGGTCGGGAGGGACACAGAGCAGGGCGGCACAGCACAGATCGGGGATTAGGGAGGGCACTCGGAGGGCAACCCTACTCCCTCCGAATCACAGTGGGTCCACCGAGTTCACTTTCCTCAGTGAGCTTTGTCAGCGAGCGACTCTAGCCCTAGATCAGTTGTGGACGGGGGCAGGGGGGGGAGGGGGGGGTCTCCACACTCACATCTCCACGATTATCCAAGTCTATCCCTGGAAGTTGTATTGCGTAATCTCAATCTATTGCATCTCAATCTCTCCTTCACATCCTTCCTTGTCTTCCTCC
>PIJE02001701.1:24953-48271 GCA_002895965.2 Coryphaenoides rupestris
CTGCAAACAAACCAAATCGTATCCTACTGTTTGTTAAACAGTATAGGCTTGTACGTGTTTCTGTGTGTCTTACGTATCATGCGGGAGGACGTTGTGTGTGTGTGTGTGTGTGTGTGTGTGTGTGTGTGTGTGTGTGTGTGTGTGTGTGTGTGCGTGTGTGTGTGTTTGTTAGGCTTGTTTCCCCAGAGAGATGCTGCTGGGCCCAGAGGTAGGATAAATTTTTTGGCCCAGCGGGCCAAAGAGAATACAGTGTGTGCTGTAGTGGTCACACTGGGACTGTATTTTCATGTGTTATGTGCATGTGAGAGTGTGCTATTGTGAAATGTATGTGTAGGAGAGAGAGAGTGTGTGTGTGTGTGTGTGTGTGAGAGAGGGAGAGCGAGAGAGATCGAAAGTGAGAGAGTGAGAGCGCGAGGGAGCGAGATAGAGAGAGGGAAAAATAAAGCCGTTTGTGTTTCTGCGTTTCAAAGTTTTGTGTGGAGCAAGTCGGATACAAAAGACAGAGGCTCCTTTATGGCTCCTGCCCTTATTCCAGGTATACGTTACCCTGCACCGAGAGCCTGAAACAGATCCCTTCCAACCGTTTAACAACAGGAACACTGGAGAGAGCCTGCAGGGAAAACGCCGGCCAATATACCGCAGATGGCCGAGCATGTGTAGGTTTCAAACGCCCTGGACGCCGCCACACCACACCCACGCCAGTATACACCATCCACCACGCACACTACACTCCTAAGGCAATGATTGCAATGACTTCTTGCCCTGGAGATAGAAGTGTTGTATATTGACTCTAAGACACAATAAAACCCAATATAGATCAATGCATGTTGTGGAGTTACCACACTTGCAAGGCATTTTGATTCAAAATCACATTTTCAGAGTTCTCAAAGTTGAGGTGAAAAGGTTCCTGAAAGGGCTGAATAATTAGTCAAACTATTATCGAAATGGCCGTGTCCATTTATAACACCATTATAAATTAAGAACCAGAGCTGCAGAGATGCCGTGGCCTAGCCTCTCATTCTTCTCCAGACGCAAGAGCCCAGCAAACGTCGCCTCGAGATCACAATGCGACATTCGTGGCTTTGTGCGAGTTATCCTCCTATCCAATCAGGGATGTTATCCCAGAAGAAGGAATGGTTGGTACGGCGAAGTTGGCACGGATTCCAGAAGGTTACCATTATATGACGACGACGACGATGATGATGATGTGCGCTCCGGGGGAATGGGCTCGAATGAAGTCGTTCATTTATCCGGCTCGTTATTTTTCCAAGGCCCCTCCGCCGGCCAAAGGAGCGGAGTAAAACGGCGAAGACACTGTGCAGGCACACGCTGGCTCAGGTTCCATCAGAAACGCGGGGTTACCTTGACACGCTCTGTTCCCGTTTCTACCAAAAACAAAGAACCCAACATATTGTCACACGCACACAAACCAAGCTAGAGAGACAAATGATCTGGAATCGACACAACTCATCACTCCACCGCGGTTTCTTTTGGGGGTGTGGGGGGGGGGGGGGGGGGGATGGACTTTGTCATCTTGTACTCTTGTCTCGTCACAGTGCGCCACAGGAGACGCGTCCGGCTGGCCGGCTACGCGGTGATGATCGCGAAGATAAGTGATGTGAGCCTGGGTGGCGCAATCACATGTGTTTCCCATCCATCCATCCGCGCCGACGGCGGATTCCCATCCGTCCGTGGGAGGAAGAGGGACCGGTGTATACGTTCTGTGTAACGTCGACGGGTCCGTGGAGGGAATATTAACGGCAACGGCGCAGAACCCCTCCGGTGAGCAGCTCTAAAAAAGGGGGGGGGTTGGATGGTTTGGCGGGGCTGGGGAAGCGGTGCTGCAGACGAGGTGCATCTGAGCAACATACCAGATCCCGGAGTGTGGGAGAGCTGGCTGGGAGTGGAGGAGGTGGAAATGTACTGGCTAGATTTCCAGGTTTTCCTTATTCACTGTGCTTATCTCTCAGCACAAACAAATATTGAAGCATCATGCGGGATTAGGATGAATTTGTTGGTGTACTCGGCGTGATAATCAAATATTATCACCTTCAAAAACTGTCAGTGTGTGTGTGTGCACGTGTGCTGCAATCCATGCATGCATGTATTGGTTTATGCTTCCCAAGAATACACAGAAACCCTAATGTCAGCCAGTTAATGTCAGACTTTAATACCTTCTGACTTTTGACTTAATAGCTTAATGTCTTGTGAGATAGGTCTACCTCACTGCAAACACTGTAAGGAACTTATATTGTTGATGAGGATGTCGAAGAAGCATGATGCAATGGGTTTTCGATCGGCCTTTGGCAAATGGCTGCCACCACCAGACCTGCCTTCCACATTCCACATGGGAAATTCCTCTGAGCAACTGGCCAGAGTGATAGAAGCCCACGGCGTGATAACACACACCGACTGTGATTACAAACTGACACACACGACTCAACAGCTTTCCCGCCGAAACGTCTGCCAATCACAGACATGAGGCCACTCCTGAGGCAATTTTGACGCTCGACAACCGCAAATCAATAGTCTAGTCCAAACACGAGCGCAAGAAAATGTTTCAGATCGAATGTGAGGCAAAATCGAATTCAGAAAACGTCTCAACGACAATGACTTCATTATTGTTGCCATGGCAATTCTCCCCCAAAGCCCTGACATTAACTGTGATATCGTTTGGGTGAAAATGGTGAAACTCTTGACCTTTTCTGGACATTTTTGTCCAAAATAAAACCGTACAACTGGTCTGGGTCCATGCAAGATGCTCTCTCTCTCTCTCTCTCTCTCTCTAACCAGGGGAACTATTTGGACATGTGACACATGGCTGTGAGGAGGCTGCCAAGGAGCTCTTGGGCATGCGTGAGTCATTCCTGGTTAAACAAGAACATGGTGAAGGGGGGGGGGGCTGGCTCTCCGCTTGTCGGGTTTCGGACAGGCAGAGAATCTGGCTCTTCACAAACTGGACTTGGTGTTCAATAGGCTCCCCATGCCCCGACATAAAAGACCGATCTGTTTCTTGTCTGGGAGGCTTGGGGAGGGGGTGGGTTGGTTCTCAGAGCTCACAGTGAGAGTCTGACGAGAACCCAGTGACACGTTATGGTAAACCGGAGTTGGACATGAAAGGGGCAAGGAGAGGGGCATCCCAGGCAAGCCAATGAGAGGCAAGGCTTTTTTTTGCCCCCTATTTGGAGGGTAAAAAAAAATAAACACTTGGTGAAAAGCTGATTCGAAACAGCTTAAACCCAAAAAATAAAAGCCTCGAGAAGAACAGTGAGAAATAATAAAGCAAGACAAGAACTAAATCGAGGTTGGTCGCAACAGGGCCAAACCCCGTGGGGCTCCAGCTTGCTTTTTAAGCTGGGAAGTCTTAAAAATATGTGTATCTCCCATCAAAGGAACATACAGGTGTAATTATGTTACGTTGCCGTTCTTGGGAACTGTGCCGTCTTAAACAAAGTTTGTGTCCATGGTTGTGGAGTATAGAGAGGGCAGGGTTCGAGAGGTTGTCCCCTGTAACCCATTAAGCACCATTGACCGCCATTCGTGTCCATTATTAATCACTCCTTCAGGCAATGGAATGCAGATAAACACAGGAGAGAGAGCGGCGGAGAGAAGACCCCCTGATGTGCTCACTTCAATCTCTGGGAGTATGAAAAATAAAGTGATTAAGGCCCCGTTTTCCTGAAATTGGTTTAGCTGGGCTACTGACGAGCACTTTTCACCAGTCTCTCGGCTGGGAGAATGCAATGAAACGGCAATGAAACTTAGTTACACCAGTCTGATCGTCTGAACGTTACACAATGAGCAAGCCTTATGCCTGTTCATGGTCCCACGTGTCCCATATATAGGTCTTACAGGGTTTGTGATTAGCAGTCATGTAATTAGGCTAATTACGGATATGTGTGGGAATTTCTTCATAAGATAAGATAAAATAAAGATAAGATAGAACTTTATTAATCCCGAAGGAAATTCTTGTGCCAGGTTGCATGGCAACCAGTGATTCAAATCACTGGTGTTTGGCATCCACTGCTTGAAGACTCAGTGTAATAGTTTGACACCACTGGGCTTGCCCCAGAGCCAAGACATCCACTAAACAAATCATGACAATAGCATATAACTCCATTTGTCATAAATATCAAATTAGTCCCAATTAAGACTAATCCCACCTATCAGGAGGGATTCCTGCTGTCCTGCCCTAGAAGTAGGCTACACCTGAAGCGAAGCCCAATGAGGTTTCCTCTCCAACAACTATCTTATGGCCAATCTGCTTGTGCAAATGAGCAAAGCTTTGGGGATTTCTGGCTTTGCATTCCATAATGCTGCAGAGACCCAGAGCCCCACAAAGACTGACTGCAGCAAATTCCACACAATGGAGCATGTCTTTCACTCTGTGACTCACTCACACACATGCATGAACACATGCACAGTACGCACACGCCCGCGCTCACACCAAACACACGCACAGGCACAAAACACTCAAATGTTCACACACACGCGCATGGCGCACACACACGTGCACGCACACACAACACACACGCACAAACACACTCACATATTCACACATGCACGCACACACAAACACACACACACACGTGCACCACACACAAAACACTCATATGTTCACACGCACATTGCACACGCACGCACAAACACTCACATATTCACACGGACACACACGCACAACACACGCAGTTATGTGCAAAAACACTGACGTATTCACACACACCATGAGCAAGGAGAGAGAGAACAAGTTGAAACATTAAGAAGTTACCATCCATCACACCTCAACGATCTATTGACCCAATGATGACCACACCTCAGAGAGTACGGACAGGAGGAGGAGCAGAGTGCATGGCGGGGAGTCCACGCGGAACTCCGCCCCCCCCCCCGTCGACTGTACGCCTTGATTACACAACCCACCCCCCCGCGGAGCGCCCTGACCTCACCCTGTACCCGGACTGATCTTAAACACTGCTTACTGTCACTTAGACCGAGCCTAACAGCCCGTGATTCGCTTCACTGCAGGGAGACGTCGGGTCAACGTCATCTATGGGTGGTCTGTTCAAAGAAACTACAATCCCTCCCCCCCATCCAAGATACCATCCTGTCACAAAAACATGACATGTTGTCTGTAAACTTGTGTCTTCTGCGTGACCTTTTGCATACCGTCGCCTGCCAGAATGGCCCCGTGTTATGAAGAACATGACAATAAAACACTTTGACTTCACTATTAACGTGTGTCATTGTGACAGTGTAGGTTTGCTGATTCTGGACATACGGTATATGAATACTTTTGTGCATAGTTGTACCCCCCAGGTGCCATTTTGTATTGTATGTTCAAAATTGGACACCCACCACAGTACACAGAAATACTTATACAGTGTACGCGGGCAAAACACAGAGGATCTGTGTTTATGACATGCGGTACTGGTGGTGGTTGTCTCTGGGAAACTAGACGGCTTATGAGTTAATACTTTGACACATTTACAGCTGGCATGCTCCGCCCCCCCCCCGTTGCCATGGAGTCGCTCATATGTTTGCAATAAGGCTTCACTTTCCCCGCGTTGTCGGCCAGACCATGTGACACGTGACCTCAGACACATTAAGGTGTGTGTGTGTGTGTGTGTGTGTGTGTGTGTGTGTGTGTGTGTGTGTGTGTGTGTGTGTGTGTGTGTGTTTGTGGACTAATAACTAACTAATAACAATTCGTGACACACACACACACACATTCTGTATGTACTGACTTGAAGCCCCTCATTAACTGACTGGGAAGCCTCAAAAGTAAGTAGGTGTTCATTTACAGTTTTGGGAAAGTTGCGTGTGTGAATGCACGCTATTGTGTCCTCCAGAGTGTGAACAACTGGCTAATGGTGGGTGAGAGACAAAAGTTGGTTTGAGAGAGGAGGGGAAAAGACAGAAAGAAAGACAGAAAGAAAGACAGAACGAACAAACAAATGAACACAAACCACCCAAAGGCTGGCTGCTGTATGGGGGCGGACCTCCACTCCAAATGTTTGACGTTTGAGAGAAACACAGGCCTGGCTGTTTGGTCAAAGATTTAGCTCCCGATAGTGACATCACGGATGAAAAATGGTCTGCAATATTGATAAGCGTAACATGTGTAAATGCTAATTCATAACACCATTTTAAATGAAATACTGCAGAGATGCCCGTCTGGTGTACACATGTTATCTCCAGATGTAAGAGAACATGTTTGTGTGGGACAAGACCCCAACACATGTTACATCATGATCTTGGTCCTTTCAGTCTTGGTCTTTTCAATTTTCATCACAATGAAAATTGTGACGCAAAAAACGGACCATTCCCACCAATAATGAATCATATCGCAACCGCACCACCACAACCCCACAATTAACCGCAATACCTGTCAAAAATAATCACAATATAACCATATCAGTCCTAATAGCCAGCCTCCTGACCAACGCGGTCCATAAAAACCCCAACAACATGGATATAGGCCGGGTCAAATGTCTCTGTTATTCAAGTGTGTTGAGAAACAAAGCTATTGGACCAAGGTGTAGGCCTATCTCCTTCTGGGCAACAAGCTGTGCTGAGCTGCTGGGCTCTCTCTCTCTCTCGCTCTCTCTCCCTTTCCCACATGTCAGCGCACCTCCAGGGGAGGGACGCGAGTGGTGAGAGGTGTCTGAGCTTATCGGACGCCTCCAATGGAACGAGGGTTGGAGGATTCCCGGAAGGACCTGGATCTGTTCCAGGGGTGAAGAGGAGGAGGAGGAACGCCATGCATGCCCCTGTGAAAACCCTCCCCGACAACTTCAGCCCGGCCCAGCGGGTATTCCCCCCCCCGGCGCCGACTGACCCCAGAACCCGGGAGCAAAAACACACACGTGCACACCCATGAAACCTATTTGGCCTCAGTTCAATCTAGGCGAGATGAAGAGGTGTTGGATGGCAGTCAAGACGCCGGTATAAACAGTTGCTCTAAACTTGTCGGAGGGAAATCGTCATAAAACAGGAATCTATGATGATCTGTGAGGCGCAGGAGAGACTTTAGCTGCTTGAAAATCCCCCCCCCCCCTTACTCTGTGTGTAACGAGAGAAAGAGGGAGAGAGGGGGAGCGAGAGGGAGAGAGAGAGACAGAGCGAGAGAGAGAGAAAGAGAGAGAGAGAGGGGGGAGGTTCCTAATGCGATCAGCCGCCATATAGCCAATGGACCACATACTGCAGAATGAACTGCTGCCTGCATAGAGCGCATTCCAGCCCGGCAGAGCCTGCATGGGCCGCGTTTTCAAGGGGGTGTGCAGCTTTTATTCAGGGGCGGAGGAGCCGGGGCAAGCCAAGCGATGTGTGTGTGTGTGTGTGTGTGTGTGTGTGTGTGTGTGTGTGTGTGTATAGTGTTTTCAGGTGGAAGAGGCACAGGGGGGCGAGGGGGTAGGGGGGGCACATTCATGTCCTGGCATGACAGCGGCATGACCGAGGCGCAAAAAAAGAAGCAACAGGTGGCTGTGCAGCATCTGAATCTGCTGCTAGCTTTTTAAAAATAGAACGAAAGAAGAAGAAAAAAAAAAGACTGTTCTTGGAATCAAAGAACAATCGGTGGGCCTTCCTCTCTGAGAACACACTTTTGACAGATTTCAAATGCTTCCGACTGAGAACAGAGAGGAGGAGGAGGAGGGTAAATAAAGGGCGGCGGGGTGGGGGGGGGGGGGGGGGCTTCTCTCAACAATGCTCTCCTGGCCCCTGAGGGAACTTTCGTCTAGGTGAGAGCCAGGGGACGGCGTCTTCCAGGCAGGGCTCTGGAAGACCGTCCCCTTTAACGGACGCCTGGAGGGGCTTTCCCGGGGAAACCATCTTGGAGGACAGCGCTAACTTTCAAACACGCCCGCCGCAGTGGGGCCCGGGTTAGCCGAGTGCTTCAAGAAGTGTTGAACCTGGTAACCCTCCTGAATGGAGCGCTTTATTCGTGTGGACGTGGAATGCCTCAAAATTAAAAAAGGGACTTCATTAATTGTCGGGAGGTTTGGCATCATTTCAGAGCTGCGGTTGAGTCCTCTCTGTGTGTCTCCTTGGGGTTGTGTGACTGGCTTTGACAAAAGGCAAGCTGTTTGGCTGCCTGCCCTCACTGGAGTGCTCCTAACATCCAAGTCACATTCACAAGTAGCTACCAGACGAGGAGACCACATTTCCTTCCTTTCATCATTGATGGGAAGTCCAAACCAGCCATTTAACCCCCTCCAGTATAAAACCACCTTGGGGCGCTGTATGATAACTCTTTAGATCTTGACAGTAGGAATGAGAGTTGTTCCTGTAGGGCTGATCCAAAGCAAAGCAGGAGGAGCGGTCTGCTCTGGCAGAACCTGGCATGTGTAACTATGCGATGGACACCCAAATCCTTGTGTATTATCAGAAGTCAGCAGAAATGGAATGGTGTTGCCAGGGTGTCTCGATTGGTATGACTCATGAAAAGTCCCAGCTCTGAACATGACATCATTGATTAGCCAATGGACCAAAGAGAGAGAAATACATTTGTTGTGACACATGCACACCGATGCAGCCAACAAACTACCACATCCAACAGGTGTCATCCTGCTGCAGTCAGTGCAACAGACCACGTTGGAACATCTGCACCAGTGTTACAACCAGGTTGCAACAGCCAGCATCTCGGTGCTCTTGGGGAGGGTTTTGATTTCCTCCCAAATATGAAAACCTTGGGATGACTTGACCAGGGCCAAGATCAAACCAAGCAGCAGCAGCAGCAGCAGCCACAAGTGAGAGCAACTCACAGGTTCTTTTAGGGAGAGGGTTTATGGAGCCATCGCCTTAGTCTACCAGGCAGTCGCTGGAGGAGGAGGAGGAGGTGGAGGAGCAGGAGTAGTACTCACAGGATGGTGGTCTGCGGCGCCACGGCGGGCACCGTCTCCAGGTGGAGGTGCATGCAGCGCACCGTGGTGCGGAAGCACAGGCAGCGGCTCGGGCAGCCCAGCGCGCCCCGCGGCCCGCCGGCGGCGACCCACAGCGCGGCGATCGTGAGCAGGAGCGGAGACGCCGAGCCGCTCTTTGGACCCGTCCACGGCAACAGCGCCATTGCTTATAGCGAGGAGTGAGCCGAGCACACACACATACACACACACACACACACACACACACCACCTCCTCCTCACACACACCACCTCCTCACACACACACACCACCACCACCTCCACACACACACACCACCACCTCCACCTCACACACCAGCACCAGCAACACCAGCACCGCCAGCTCCCGCCGACTTCACCCGGGCTCCGTTAGACTGGAAGGGGGCTGAGGAATTCAGCTGCGCCGGGATAAGCCCCCGCCTCCTCCCGGGGGAGAGAGAGACACAGAGAAGAGAGAGAGAGAGAGGGAGACGGGGAGATAAAGGAGGGTGTGTGTTTGTGGGGAGGGGGGGGGGGGTGCTCATAGAGAGATATGAGCAGGGTGTTACAAAGCCCATAAAAAGTGAATAGGCTTGCACGGATTTTATACTCTGAGTTATTTATTTATTTTCTTACCGCATGTCTAGTGTGTGTGTGTGTGTGTGTGCTATCATAGACTGTAGGGTTAGTCTGCAGTAATACGTGGTGACGGGTATCTGCTGCCCCCTGGCGGCCACCGGCGGAGCTGCGGATCAGTCGAGCCAGGGTCCATTGGTTTTATGGATAATAACAGTTTTACGATAAACCAAGTCAAACACAATATACACCAATCCTGGATTCGGTTTTATTAGGTCGATTATGAACAGTTCATAATAGTTTTGGGAATTAATGGGTCATGTTTTGGTTGACTTCCCCCCCGGCCCCATGTATTTTCTCATCGGATTTTAATGTTTCGCTCATTTGTTTATAAGCATTTTATATGTTTTATTCATTTTCTATATATTCTTGTCTCGCTTGTACTTTAGGGGAACACCATGGGGGACACACAACGTGGACTGGTGTAAGTGGTTAATACCGCCCTCTGCTGGTGGGATTGTATATCAAACAGCACCGCGGTTTTGTTAAAGCGGCCCACTAGTGACATCACAAGTGGGAGTCTCCACCTAGATATATGCTGACTAGATCAGACTAGATCTACCAACTGTTGATCTAGTCAGATCAATAGACACAAAATGTAAAAATAGCCATTTTACAGGCCTGTGGCAACACATTTTTTCTTTATTCAGAGTAAGATGTGTCAACATCCAGCATGACAAAAATTGTACAAAGTTCACAATTTATAAATGAAATATCACAGCAACTTGTGATCTCACACATTTATAGCAAAATTAAAATGTCAACAAATTCATGCTGTGTAGTACAAAAATAAATCAAACTGTCAGTTCCACAGAGAGCACAATAGTTTATACAAAATCCCGTCTTTGTCAATGATCATCGAAATCAACTCCAAAATGAACTGGTTCAAATAAAGTCATAAACTCTGATGGATTCACATTAATTTATATGAAAGGTCAGCATTCTAAATATGTGACAACCCTTTTTGTGTTCCTTATAGATAGTCAAGGAGATTCCTCTTTTTCCCCATCACCACCACCACCACCACCAAAAAATAATAAATGTTTACCCATGTACCAACATCAGATAAGCAGCTGGCTTGTGCTTTAAAGAAGTCCCTTTTTTCCATTTTTACGGTTAATGAGAACTAATTCAAAAAACTGGTACTAGCTATTACTCTACTGAAAGCATTACTATATTGGCGAAAAGCTGCAGACATGAGGCTGTGGAAAAAAGGCGCATATGCGGTCATAGTGGATGGAGAGAGAGCAAGAGAGAGAGACAGAGAGACAGAGATAGAGAAAGAGAGAGACAGAGAGAGGGGGGCATCCTGAAAGAGGCCAGTAGTACAATAGATGAATTTCAATAAGGTGAACAACGAGCACCTTTTGCATTAGCTCTCAAAAAAGGCAAAATGTCCAAACATGATCGCTAACAACTAGCACAAATAGTACGGAGGGGCGCATACAGTCAGGCATGTGGGCTTCGATGCTGGATGTATCCCCCCCCCCCCCCCCCACCCTTCCCGCCTCGAAGGGTTTGCTTCCCCTGCCCTGGGAGAACAAGCCCTCGTCTTCATTTTTTTTGTTTTTTTGTTTATACCTAGAATTGATTGATTATTTAATCCTTTGTACAGTGATTAGATATAAAGTGCTGCTGGGGCATAACTTCCGCTTCCTAAAAAAAGATAGCTTAAGAAAACAAAACAGAAAAAACTAAAACGAAACCAAAAAAACTAAAAAAAAACTAAAATTTTTTAGTTTGTACAGTTGATAACAGCCTACATTATAACTGCTATGATTCTAATTTCCTCCTCGACTATTTCCTCCTCTAAGTCCCTGTTCTTCCTGGTTCCGTGGTACCAACCCAACGCCTACAGTGGCTACTAGCAGTACGTTGCTCCAATTCTGTGCCAAAGAGGTCACCTGGGGAAAAAAAATTGCACACCGCCACACGTTAGGATAATATCTTCAAGGACAAGTGCAAATAAGTCTACTGGCACATAAGTGGGGACAGTGACCCTGTAAGTCCCGCTGTCATTCTCTATAAATACTCTTTACAAAACCCTCTGCGACAATCCGTTTTTTTTTTAGGCTCTTGGGTACTTGTTTTTAGTTTCTGTAAGAACATCAAAACATGGAAACGAAGGTGTCCCTGTGCAAAATCGTACAGAAAGAAATCTGAACTCATATACTTTCGCTTCTAAAACCGAACGTCCAAGATTTCCCGTCTTGTTTTTTTTTTAAAAAGGCTTTTTTTTCGTATTAAAAGATTTGTATAAAAATCAATCATTTACATAGGCTATATTAAAAACACTCATGTTATCCCGTTGTTTATAAACAAGAAATTGCATATACCCAAACTGTTTACGTCCCTTTGCAGATTGCATCTCATACCTATATTATAAACAAATGATTTTAATTATCATATTGCTGAGAAATGGTCTTGATTCTAGCAATGAACATCTTGAAATTGAACAGGATTAATTCTAGAAAGCCTAGAACATTGTCTCTATAAGCTAATGTTATTACATATCACTTGGTTTTGATTATGCCACAATGAGTGTGGTGAACTTGCATGCACCACCACAGATGTTGTTTTTTTTTTTTAATATATTTTTTTTGTGTTACTCTGTAAAATTTTCCCTTCATGGATAACGGGGTTTTCACCGTCTGGTTTCCGTGTAATGATGTCTACAAAAAAAAACTGTTCATACATACATTCATACATACATCAGGTCAGTTTGTCATTTCCCAGACGCGTTTACAGCACCAATTTAAAAATGCCCCACCTACAGCTACAGATCTTCCTTTGTTCGTTTGCTTGTTTGACAAAAAAAAATGAAAAACCAAAAAAAGAAACATTTCTCAATGATCGTCCGAAAGAAAATAAAGCAGTTGGCAAAAACAGGTTCTTGCTTCTTAATGAACTCTACACGCAAGAAGAACAAAACACCTCAAATCATCCGAGTCCAAAGTGATCCGTGGAGAAGAGAGAGAAAAAAACCGAGTATCTTCCTCCGTGCTTGTAGTTTGGAAACGTTTCTCACTGTCCAGCTCAGCGCGTTGTCTAAAATGCTTTGTCGACAAGCAAATACAAAGGAATTTGCGTCCTATAATTGTTAGCGTACTGTTCATAAATATACACTAAAATGTGCATACATGAGCAGCTAAAAACATTACATGACACAATGTCAGCTCATATGAAAACGTACAAAAATGTGAATGTCCTCAAAAACTATTTTGTCGCTCAACTTTTTTCATCGCAAAAAGCAAGACCCGAAAAAAAATGAAACTATTGAGGCTTTCCGAGCATAACACCTCTTTTTTTTTTTTAAGAACAAAAGGTACTATATATATATGTATATATATTTAACACTATGTGATAAGTCGGCGCACCGAGTCAAGAAGACGTGGTCACCTATACTTTTAGCTTGCCTGCAGACTCTGAGATCCCAACCACAACTGTCTGAGGGGTACGAAAAAAAACGAACCAAAAAGAATAAGCTAACGACAAAAAACCCAAAATGTCTTCCCAAGACGCAGCCGGGCTACACTTGGATCCCTTGGACCGCTTGCTTGATGTTTTCCAAAAGGGCTTTGTTTTCCGCTGTCTGGTACTGGTCTTGGTTCGAGTACATATCCGTTAGCGTGGTCACGTAGGCGTCAAAGTTCTGATCGCTGATCGGGTCCTGTGGAACAGCAACAAAAAGGAAGAAGAAGAAGAAGAGGGAGAAGAAATGACTGTGGTGGCATCGAAATGTCCTGCCAACAAAAATAATCTTGAAAGTCGGTCGAGTTTCTTGAACCAAATCTCAACGAGGGCATCGACCCATCATTCAACTTCTACGGCGATCAATATCGATGTTGATTCATGTATTACAATGTCACAAATGATTTCAATAGCGTTTTTAAAGTGTGTAATGTGTAAATAAAGAACAGAACACTAACAGTAATAATAATAATTGCCACCATTTTCTTCATCACAACATTACAGATGACAGTGAACACAGAATATATTTTACTGCTAACTACTAACAATGATTTACATTCAGACTCAAGCACTCAGGTTGCTGTGGCCAGGCGATTTTATTTTGTATCTTTGTTATCCATCTTAAACAAAAACGACGCCTGAATGCCAATTATGAAGGTGATTTTTCACCAAACATTTACATTCTTTTCGACAGAGAAAAGCCGTGAATAGTCTGTGCCCTTGGGTTGTACGAGTAACACAGGAGAGATGGACAGTAAGTGAATAAGTGATTCTTACTCGTTGGTGCATCTGTAAGCAGCTGTTATTCCTAATGGTAGCTTCTTTGTGTACCAACGGTTTCTATGGAGGGAGGGAAAAAAAAAGGTTGGATAAAATATGGTTAACATGCTTCAAGGAATATCCTTGATCATGACTGTGCTATTCAAACATCGGAGGCCACCGATGTACAACTAAAGAGGGCTGGATATCAGCGCTGTTCAAGGCTGCTAAACATCGCCCGCCAATAGAGACATGCATGTTCATGCGTATGTACACTGGCATCATATCTACATGCAATATTACTCCTCATTTAAAATACGCTGATATCGAGAATTGTATAATTTCCGGAAAAAAAAACCGTTCCAATGATGGAATATAGAAAAAAAACTTGACGTAAAAGTAAACGTTTTTTTTTTTATTAATTTGAATGAATTGCTATCTACGGTGTGTTTGGGGCCAAAACGCAGGAACTATTTAGCTCTATAGTGCAAGTGTCATTGCTACGTCAACGTCCAATCCAACCTCACTTCTGCCCAACTGCCCATCGCCGCTGGGAAAGCCTTGCGCTTTATCTACGTTTGAGGCCTACATGCATGCACAACGCGCCCGTCATCACACACACACACACACGGCGAACGCGTCAACACGTATCAAAGCTAGCGCGAGGTGACCGGCTTGGCTAAACCGGACGCGAGGCTAAACTTGCCGGGCTCGTCGTCGCCCCCCCTGTTGGCCCTTACCATCTGAGGGAGCTGCACATTAGCTAAAGTGTTTATCAGTGACTGGCTGAGGTGGGCCAGCTCATGCAGCAGAGAGTCATTTTGCTGTTCAATCACCTTGTTATCCTCCTCTATCGACTTCATGTTGGACTCCATTGTGGTGATCTGATCGGAGGAGAGGTGAAATAGGTCGGGGAAAAAAATAACAACACATTTAGTTAGTTTTGCGCAACCACAGAACACACAGGGACAGTTTAAAGTATACATTGTGCTGTGCAAACATTATTACACGCAGTTGGATCAGATGCACAAACGTATTATATTATGATATTCTTGGCCTTGTCCTACCTGTGTCCTAAGTTTGATCATGTCGGCTTCCACTTGTGAATTCGATTCACTTAATTCTTTGATTTCTTCGTCTAGCTGTTTGATATCCTCTTCGTGCTCTAACCCTAGTTGGGAATAAAACAAGGAAAACATTACTTTAAACAAGCAAAACTCATCGGCAGTAATATCATTCAGTAGTTCATATGGAGCGTCCTATTTCACATGCTAATTTATGAATTTGGCCTAATGGAGAAACGACATGGAGATGTACAATGTATGCATTTGAATTCATTATTCTATGTTTCCACTAAGATTACATGACAACACAGCTATTATTAGTACAGGAAATATAAATATAGATGAGTTTGTTTGGCCTCAATTGAAGTCTAAGCACATAATTTATTCCACAATGTTTTCCATTTCCTTTAACACACAGTATGTTGCACTTCTGAGGTCAAACGTGGGTAAAACACAAAGGCATTGTACCTGGACGTGGTGGCAAAGTCCCCTCTGCTAAACACCCTTTAGCCAACTGAATCCCTTTTGGTTTAAATTACCGCCAAGCAACCCAAACCTATTCATTGGGGTCTAACCCTCATTATTTACCCCCCTCTAACTCTGATTGGTTGTTTTGCGCTACATTTGGGCAGCGATTCATTACACATTCAGCCCCATGATTGGTCCATTGTGTCAAAGTCTGGAACGGAAACCCAGTGTGTCATCCACCTAAGCTTCTTCCTGATTGGCCGCTTTGTAAGGTGTGTGTGTGTGTGTGTGTGTGTGTGTGTGTGTGTGTGTGTGTGTGTGTGTGTGTGTGTGTGGTGTGTGGGTGGTGGTGGTTACCGTTGCTGGCTCGCTGCTGCTTTATTGTGAGCATTTCCACCCCCGACAGCCGGGCTTTCCTCATGGCTGAGGTGGCGCGGGGACAGCCTGACAGACTGGTGGCAAGGGAGGAGGAGAGAGAGAGAGAGAGAGCAAGGGGAGAGATAGGAGAGAGATCGAGAGTGTGAGAGGGAGAGAGAGAGACAGAGAGAGAGAGAGCGCAGTAGAAAGAGAGAGATAGATAGAGAGAGAGACAGAGAGAAGGGAGAGAGAGAGATCAGGAAGACAGAGAGAGAAAAGAGAGGGAGAGCATCATTATTATTAGATACCTCATAATTTGTAACAAGGTTAGTGTCCAGAGCTATCGAGAAAAAAAACTGCAATAGCATGATTTGAAGTGTGAAGTAATGAAACATATATTGATGAAGTATCACTTCCTAAGTTTAATTGCGGCAGAGATGTACAGAAAGTAATTATTATTGATTGTGTTTTTTTGTTTTTTTTAATCGAGTCACAAGGCTGTATTTAAAAAAGAAACCAGGTTAGTTTTGAAGTCCTAAGAACTGTGATGCTGGTCAGGATGTGATACTATACTAAAGCCCTGGTCAGGATGTGATACTATACTAAAGCCCTGGTCAGGATGTGAGACTATACTAAAGCCCTGGTCAGGATGTGATACTATACTAAAGCCCTGGTCAGGATGTGAGACTATACTAAAGCCCTGGTCAGGATGTGAGACTATACTAAAGCCCTGGTCAGGATGTGATACTATACTAAAGCCCTGGTCAGGATGTGATACTATACTAAAGCCCTGGTCAGGGTGTGATACTATACTAAAGCCCTGGTCAGGATGTGAGACTATACTAAAGCCCTGGTCAGGGTGTGATACTATACTAAAGCCCTGGTCAGGAGTGTGATACTATACTAAAGCCCTGGTCAGGATGTGATACTATACTAAAGCCCTGGTCAGGGTGTGATACTATACTAAAGCCCTGGTCAGGTCAGGATGTGATACTATACTAAAGCCCTGGTCAGGATGTGATACTATACTAAAGCCCTGGTCAGGGATGTGATACTATACTAAAGCCCTGGTCAGGATGTGATACTATACTAAAGCCCTGGTCAGGATGTGATACTATACTAAAGCCCTGGTCAGGGTGTGATACTATACTAAAGCCCTGGTCAGGGTGTGATACTATACTAAAGCCCTGGTCAGGATGTGAGACTATACTAAAGCCCTGGTCAGGATGTGAGACTATACTAAAGCACTAAGCATACAGAGTGTCATTAAGGTGCAGGGAGGCAGGTAACTAATACAGTTAGACTGTAGCGGTCATGGGGGGGGGGGGGGGTCTCACCTCCGGTGCGTCAGGAAGCTGCCGCTGACGTGCCCCGAGCCGTCGCAGCCGGGGGTGGGGCAGGACATGCCGTCCGTCTTGCCCGCCTTCCACGTGAACTGCATGCCGTTCAGGTAGCCGTCCTTCTGGCGCTTGGCGGCGATGGGGCAGCCCGACGCGCTGCGGTGCGACGCGTACTTCCCCGTCACGTGACCCTGGCCGTCGCAGCCCGGCACCGGACACCTGGGGGTGGGGGGGTGGGTGGAGGAAGAGGTGAGGAGGAGGTGAGTCAGGTGACTTTTCATGGGTGACCTTTGTGCATAATCACATAAGAGAGGCATGCATGCTTTGACACGCATACACACATACACACACGCATTGCACACACATTATATTTTTATTATACGCTTTTGTATGACACTGCCTAGCACATTTTATGCACTATTTTGCACTTCTGGTTCGATGCTAACCTGCATTTCATTGTCTAGTTAGGCTCGTACTCGTACTGTGGCAATAACAATAACATTCAATCTCATCTAATCTAATTTAATACAAAACAGCGTCGCCCGCAGCGAACGTGCCGTTTCATGGGTACAGATGGAACAAGTAGACGGGTGGACAGACAGACAGACAGACAGACAGGCAGGCAGACAGACAGCTGAGCTCATGCAACACCTCACAGCAGGAAGAACAAGAGGTCCGGGGGAGATGAAAGCGGTGAGCTCTGGCTCAGAGTTCAACAGAGGGCAATAAATCCCCCCAGACGATGAGGAAGATTACCCTCGCTGTCCTCCCAACACAACACGCGCTGCACACCGCCGCTGTGTGGACCTCTGCTGTCTAGACGGACCAAGGCTGCAATCCCCCCGCCAAGCCCCCGTTACAGCCCAGTGGTCAGATTACACTTGTTTATCTGTTGTCAAATCTGTACGTATCTGCTGTCCAGTCTTCTGGATCCAATCATCACTGCATCAAAGTGTTTACCGTGTGTGTGTGTGTGTGTGTGTTAGCATTACATTATCTCGCAGGTGATTATTTACAAAGCGGACGGTTTTCAGTTCAAAATCGCCGAAACCTCTTTTGTCTAAAGTGCCTCTGGAACGTGCGGAGGAGGAGGAGCCAAAATGCAAAAAGCCAAAATGACATTACTCTTTATCAAATTGGCCAACAGTAAAAACAACATGGAGGCTTCAAAAAAATGTGCTGTCCTCATACTTCCATCAAAACACACAGACACACAGACACACACACACACACACACACACACACACACACACACAACAGGCAGAGCTGTGCGAGGCAGCCGGATGGAGTGCAGCCAAGGCGTCGCTGTGTTTGTCCTCTGCACCACCAGAGAAATCAATGGAGCTGCAGAGCCGGGACCAGAGAATCCCCTATTGTGGGATTTAGGTGGAGTTCAAATCAATCTCTACCTCTGCTTCTGCTTCTGCCTCCGCCTCTGCTCGCTCTCTCTCTCTCTCTCTCTCTCTCTCTCTCTCTCTCTCTATCGCTCTCTCTGCCACCTTATCTACCTGCCTCTCTCTCACTCTCTCTCTCTCTCTCTCTCTCTCTCTCCCGGTCTCTCAATCTCTCCTTCCCACTCCGTCTCCCTCCCTCTCTCTCTCTCCACCACCAGGACACCACCACCCCCCACCCCCCTGCCTTCCCTGAAGCACTCCAGACATGCAGGTGTCTCCTGCACCATTAAATTCCTCTTGGAACTTTTCACTGTCTGGCACTTTTCGGGGGGTTTGGGCTTTACCGCGCCTCCTCCAGGTCCTGTGCTTAATTTCCCGACCGTCCGCGTAGGTAGGCTAAAGTAGAAGCTAATGTACCAAAGTTAACTACATTTAAACGATGATGAAACGCCACTGAAAAGATACTGACTCGGTCATTTGGAGGAGGGGAGCGAGCGAGGGAGTGCTTGAGCCAAGTTAATGAGTTAGCTGGTTAATGAGGGGCTCGACAACTTTGTCCGTTCGCTCGTTAGTTAGCGTGGAATTAGTTGGCTAGTTAGTTAATTAGTTAATTAGTTAATTAGTTCACCGGTTTGTTAGCTGGTGAGTAGCCTCATTTGGCAGCTAGTTTGTTAATAATAATTATTATTTAAAAGAGACACTGGCCATTCTTTGATATGCTATGTCTGGCGGTTGATGCGTTGGGATTTTAACGAGCTCCGTCAGCACCGTGGCTAACGCTAATGCTCCACCCGGATGGCGAGGGCGCGGGAGCCCGTACCTGATTGGCTCCTGGTCCTCCTTGTTCTCCTTGCTGTGGATTATCTTGACCCCGCTCTTCCTCGCCCGTGGACACCCTGAGAGACTGCACACACACACACACACACACACACACACACACACACACACACACACACACACACACACACACACACACACGGTGTGTGTGCTCACGTGACGCTTACGTGTGGGTCCTTCTTGCTCTCCTTGCACTGCCCGTACTTGGGCTTGGGGCTGGGCATGCTGACGTCCGTGGAGTACGAGCGCTCGTCCAGCAGATCGTGGAAGGGGTCCAGGTCGTCCGTCTGCGAGAGGGGGGGGGGAAGTAGAGGCAGGGGGGGGGGGGGGGGGGGGGGGGGGGGTGGGGGGGGAGATGGTCCGAAGCGGGTAGGCAGAGGACATCATATATAATTCTGATTAATTTCCCTTTGTCATCACCCTCAGCACTGACCGAGGGCGATCCCTCACTGGGTAAACACACACACACACACACACACACACACACACACACACACACAATATAAGACAGACACACTACACGATACACTTGCTAAGGAGCTGTGTGCCAGTAGCACTGAATTGACGTTATAACCTAATTTTTTATTTAATCCCCCCCTATCCCCCCCCCCCACAGACACACACACACACAGATGGTATTTTGTTAATTTGAATTGGATTTTCGGAATGGTAATTGTCTAGGGTGATTTTGCTGAAGCCCCGCTGTCGGTCTGAGCGAATTAGAGACAATAGAATAATTGGAAATAATGGAAATAATGGCTTAGCCGGTGTACAGTCTGCGTGAGTGTGTGTGTGTGTGTGTGTGTGTGTGTGTGTGTGTGTATTCCATTGAGAGTGCACAGCCTCGCTGTCATCTCCTCACACCGCGTGCTTCTCTTGCATTTGCGTCAGGTGTCTGTCTGTCTCCTCCAATCGTGACCTCAAACACAACACTAAATCCCTCGACTGCAGGGAGGCCGGGACGGGGTTGACATGCACGTGGCCGCCACTAGATGGCACTGTGGTGCAACCCGGCGCCGGTACTACTGCGGGTGCTGTGTGCTTTTTGTCTGCAGTGTGAGCAGGCAGGGCACGTCGTGGGGGGGGGGGGGGGGGCTGTTGATGCAAAATTCCCTTTTTTCTCTCTCTCTTGCGCTCGCTCTCTTTCTCTCTCTCTCCCCCTCTCTTTCTATTCGCCCTGGTATGTACAGTAATGTCCATGAAGAGACCAGACACAGCCAAATTGCCCAGCCGTCCGGTTGTCCTGGAGTGCCGTTGCTGGGCCGAGGCAGCCAGCAAAAGGTGTGCTCGCTTTTGGGCAGCCAAAGGTGTCAGAGACAGACGGACAGACAGACAGACAGACAGGCGGACAGGATGGGAAGACGCGTTGGGGATGAGGAAGAGGAGGAGGGCGACGACGAGAGAAAGGAAGGGAGATAGAGGGAGTGAGAGGAGGGGTGGGGAGCGAGGGAGGGAGGGGGGATGCATGCATACATACATATGGATATCCACAGTGTAAAGTAGGCGAGGGATGCGATGCACTTTATATAGCCTCATGCATACATGCAAACCCGCAGAGCCGTGCGCGCGTGCGTGTGTGTGACATGAACAGGGTGGAATTTCACCCTGAGATGAAGGCGCTACGGGCGGCAGGGGCAAATTTGAAGAGTTTGCAGACTCTTCTCATGTCTTACTTGAGCTCTTGTGCGTTGGTGGCCAGCATACTTCGAATGCTCTTATCAGCTAGCGGACAGCCTGAGAGACTGAGAGCAACAACAACAACAAGGACGACAACAAAGAAACACATTAGTCAAGACAAACAAATGAAGATGGGAAAAAAACGCCGCTGAGGTCCAGAGAAAACACACATTATAGGCAAAAAAAACAAAAACCCAACACCACTCACAGACTGACACAGACACAAACACACACATTGGTGCACAAATGGAGATACAAAAAGCAAGCCGTGACGCAAGCGAAGGGGATTGATCAGGACAGTAAATATTGTATTGTTGGGAAGTTGATTCTCATTATGCTGATTTCTCCTTTGCTGATTTTCCCGCATCGAGTTGAACGCAGCTGAACCAAATGATGTAAAAGACACACACACAGGATCACACAGAACACGTGTGTGTGTGTGTGTGTGTGTGTGTGCGTGCGTGTCTTTAAACGCTTGCACGTATATCTCAATGGAGGTACACGCAATGGAAATATTCTGTCTGTTTTAGAAGTTGACCTAGTTCTTTGTAAAGGAGCAATTATTTTTTTCCCCCCGTATTGTAAATAATTTACATCGCGAGACATTGATGACCTTGATTGTGTAGCGCATTGAAAAATATGAAAAATATATACAGGGAAGCTACGGTAGGCTGGCTCACCATTAAATCACTGGAGCAGAGTTGATTGCACAATGCTTGATCCAATGTTTCAGGGCCGTACCGCTCCAGTCCTCTATAGTGGACAGGGCTACAGGGTTATGGGGTTACAGGGTCTATGGGGTTATGGGGTTACAGGGGGCAATGGGGTTACAGGGGCTATGGGGTTACAGGGGGCTACAGGGCCCAAGGGGCTACAGGGCTAGAGAGACGGAGGGATGGGCTGTGTGTCCGTCTCTGACAGAGTGGTCCAGGTCTGCAGCAAGCAATGGACAATACAGAGATGGTACCCTGCATTGCAGTGTTGGAGAAATAGTGACCAACATCTGCCCACGATAAACATTACGATTAGAAAGCTAAAAGCCCAAAAGAAGGACAGGGAAGGGACAAGGAAATACGCTCAAATTAGACGCTACAAAATAAAGGAGGGCAGATAACCTCTTTTCTTTCATTTTATCGTCTCCAGTCTAACCCGAAAGTCAGGGTATGGACGCGTGTTCATGCTTCTTGGTGCTGATGCTGTTTTAGTATACTCGTACGAGTACTTGGCGAGATAAACCGTCCAACGGGTGGGCACTGCGGGCTCGATCCATCGGGGAGTAAAGGGTTGAATGGAGGAATCTGTGATGTGATTTATTATACAGCACAGCCCCGCCAACACACTGCATGTAGAGCGGGTGGGGATGGATATATACTGATGTACGGGGGCGACGGGAGGTAGAGTGATCGGGGCGTTTTGCAGGGAATCTGAAGTCAGGGCGGTTGCAAGTGTGTGTGTGTGTGGTGTGTGTGTGTGTGTGTGTGTGTGAGTGAGTGAGTGTGTGTGTGGCTGTGATGCGAGGGGCAGTGTCGAGCTGGTAACACTTTTAACACTTTGATGAAACAGAAATGGGGGGTGGGGTGATGGGCAGAAGGGGCGGAGTCACGGTGGACGCGACGGGTTGTTGGGCGGGTGGGTGTGGGCGTGGGTGTGGGTGTGGCCGTGGGCGGTTCACGTGAACGCTTACGTGATGAGGTCCTTCTTGCTCTCCTTGCACTGCCCGTACTTGGGCTTGGGGCTGGGCATGCTGACGTCCGTGGAGTACGAGCGCTCGTCCAGCAGATCGTGGAAGGGGTCCAGGTCCCGGCTCCCTGCCGTCGAGGGATTTAGTGTTGTGTTTGAGGTCACGATTGGAGGAGACAGACAGACACCTGACGCAAATGCAAGAGAAGCACGCGGTGTGAGGAGATGACAGCGAGGCTGTGCACTCTCAATGGATTACACACACACACACACACACACACACACACACACACACTCACGCAGACTGTACACCGGCTAAGCCATTATTTCCATTATTTCCAATTATTCTATTGTCTCTAATTCGCTCAGACCGACAGCGGGGCTTCAGCAAAATCACCCTAGACAATTACCATTCCGAAAATCCAATTCAAGATTGAACAAAATACCATCTGTGTGTGTGTGTGTGTGTCTGTGGGGGGGGGGGGGGAGGCTACTGTTAATACCAAAGAATTACTCACTCAAACAGTGCTACTGACAAATAATGACACAGTGTATCCTGTACTTTTCTGCTATTTTGTGCGTGTGTGTGTGTGTGTGTGTGTGTGTGTGTGTTTGTTTGTGTTTAATCACATGGACCTGCTGTAACACTGGTGTGATGAGACAGGTGACATTAATCAAAATATATATGTGTCCTCTGCCTTTCACACCTTTCCTCTCCCCCCGCCCATCCCGCCCCCCCCGCCCCCCCCCCGCAGTACGGCA
>PIJE02001701.1:51809-61638 GCA_002895965.2 Coryphaenoides rupestris
CTGCTCCCTCTATCTCTTCCCACCATGTTGTCTCCTCCCTGCCTGTCCCCCCCCCCCCCCCCCCCCCACAACACAAACACAGGCAGCCAGTATGTTATTCTGGGGACAGGGCACAGGGCACCGTTCTAGTCGACCGTTCCCATTAATGGAAAATAACAGACGTGCACTATGAGGGGTCCGTTCTAGGTCTACTTGGGCCCTACGACTTAAGTTGTGCCCAGTGTTGGGCCCCCGCTAGTGTGTCATTCCGAGCGCCTAATAACCACAGCAGCCGTCGACCAATAGGAGCTCTCGTCATCATCTGGGCACCATAGATCTGTCAGCAGCGGCAGCTCCGTTCACTACTGGTTCTGTTGAGAGACGCGGACCCCCAGACCGGCTGTAACGGAGAGGAGGGAGAGAGAGAGAGAGTCCAGTCCGACCCGACCGCTGCAGACAGAAGCTGACTGTTCCTTCAGGAGTTTTAACCCAAGCCTGGCAGACAGACAGGACTGCAGGCACCAGAGTGTTACTGGCAGTGAGGCCTTTACTTGGTATTGAGTAGGTGCTAGACAGGAAGCCAGACAAGACAGGAAAGCCCTCATAACCCCATGGAATTACAAGCCCGAAGGCAAACCAGGTGCCAAGTGTGTAGGTTTAAACAGAAGCACTCTGAGCATACACACACACACACACACACAACACACACACACACACACAACACACACACACACACACACTAAAACACACACACCCACACACACATCCACACACACACACACACACACACACACACACACACACACACACACACACACACACACACACACACACACACACACACACACACACACACACACACACACACACACACACACACACACACACACACACACACACACACACACACACACACACACACACACACACACATGAGAAAGACACTGAGGCAGCCAGGTGGACAGACAGACAGACATAGACACACACACACACACACATACACAGACACAGGTAGACAGACAGGCAAACATACAGTATATGCAGAAAGACAGGCAGGAGCTGGCAGGCAAACGAGCAGACAGCTTGACACAGACAGACAGACTAATAGACAGACAGACAGACTAATAGAGAGACAGAGAGACAGACATAATGGGCGTGTAGCTCTGCCTCAATCCTCAGGCTCAAAGAGAGAGAGATAGAGAGAGAGAGAGAGAGAGAGAGAGAGAGAGAGAGAGAGAGAGAGAGAGCGAGAGAGAGAGAGAGAGAGAGAGAGCGAGAGCGAGAGCGAGCAAGCAGCACATGGCAGGATGTGAGGTGTTGAGATGAAAGCAGAAGGGGAGAGGCGTGAAGTAGATGGAAGAGGAGAGGAAGAAGGAGACAGGAGAGGAGGAGGAGGAGGAGGAGGATGAGGAGGAGGGAAGCTGTGAAGCTGTCTTCCTCTCCTCCTTGCACCCGAGAGCGTCCTACCTCTCTCCCCCCCCCCCCCCCCCCCCCCCCCACCCCCCGGGCCCAGGAAGGACACGGACTGCGGAAGTTCTGATTGCTTTACAGGCTCTGCACCCCCACCCCCACCGCCACCCCCCCTCCCTTCCCCCCTCCCTCCCCACCCCCTCCCCCACACACCCTCTCTACCTCCACCTGGATCTTACTTCACACCTGACCCACACACACACACACACACACACACACACACACACAACACACACACACACACACAACACACACAACACACACACACACACACACACACACACACACACCCTCTCTGCTGCCCCATTCCTCACCACGTCTCTCCCCTCTCCTCTCTCCTGCCACAAATTGACATTCAGAAACCCACTGGCAAATAGCCTCTCTTGGGGCTCTCTCGCTCTCTCTCTCTCTTTTCCTTCTCCCCATTCGCTCACTTTCTCTGCCAGTCTATGCTGTCAACATCACCATTAAGCCTGCATTAGCCCTTTATGTGTGTGTGTGGGGGGGGTATGTGTGTGTGGGTGTGTGTATGTGTGTGTGTGTGTCTCTCTCTCTCTCCAACTCACACCTTCATACTCTCTCTCTCTCTCTCTCTCTCTCTCTCTCTCTCTCTCTCTCTCTCTCTCTCCCACTCTCCTGCTCTCTGGCTGGCCCCCTATTTTACTGGCTGGCAGGTGGGAGCAGCTAATGCATAACCTCACCTTATCTCCTCCTTAGTGACACACAGGGCTCACGCGGTGCCGTACGCAGCGCCACCCCTGTGCCCCCCCCACGCCCTTTCCCGCCAAAATGAACGGCGCCCCGCCAGGAGCCCAGCGTCACAGACACACCTCACAGCACTGTAAGGGAATGTGTGTGTGTGTGTGTGTGTGTGTGTGTGCATGTGCACGTGCGTTGCGCCACGTTGCGTCGTGCATTGCCCTGTGCATGTGGTCGCATTCCGTGTGATGCGTGCATCTGTGTGTGTGTGTGTGTGTATGTGTGTGCGCGCACGCTGGGCGTTCATGTGTGAGACCCTATTGTCATCCGTCCTCACCACCCAGTATCCGCTGATCATCTTTGACTGTGCACTGAAGAAAATGCTACCCCACTGACTTTGACAAAGCAAAGTAGAGTCCATGAATGGAACATAAAATTTCCCTCAGCAGATATCATGATCCCAAATATCCCATACACATATATATATATATACTGTATATATATATAAAAATATAAATATACAACAACTCACAGTATGAGCATCACTCAAATGTATTCAGCCTGCGTACATATTTTGCCGGGCATTCCCAGCCAAACATGAAATACATATTCAGCATCACTCAGCAGCCCGTTAAACCTCTCCTGCTTCCCACCACCACCACCACCACCACGCCCCTCCCGTCCCCCATCTCCCCCAGTGCCTACCTGCGAACACAGGTCCTGGGGCTTGGCGGGCCCCAGACCGTGGGGCATCTCCCGGCAGCGCGTGGACAGGTTGAGGATGGCCGTGGCCGCCATGTGCGCCGCCTCCATGTCGTGGGAGTAGTCGAAGCTGCTCTTGCTGCACGTGCTGCTGGCACTGCTGCTGCCTCCCCCTCCTCCGCCCCCTCCTCCTCCTCCTCCTCCTCCTCCTCCCACGCCTCCTCCTACTCCTCCTCCTCCTCCTCCTCCACCTCCTCCTCCTCCTCCCAGGATACCGCCTCCACCTCCTCCTCCTCCTCCGCAGCTCAGGATGCTGCTGTTGCAGCTGCTGGGGGCGTAGGTGCTGGTGGTGCTGCTGGCGGAGCTGGAGTTCTTGCAGTAGCGCTTGGCTGTGATTGGAGAGGGAGGGTTGGGTGGTGCAAGAGGGCGGGGGTGTAATTGATTAGTACCCCAACAGCAGGAGTACAACTAATGAGTCGAATCAGACACAGGTTAGTGGAGAGAAGAGCTAAAAAACAAAATGAAAGTTTTTAAGTTATCTGCCTTCTACTGATTTTTGTTTGCACGCAGGGTCTCGTTACTTTCCTTGTACGAACTAAGGCAGACAGGGTTTTCATGGAAATGCATTAGGGCTGCAAATAACAGCAGTGTGGTTTATTTTATTACAACATTTTGTTGGTAAAATGGCACATACCATGAATGGCCAAATACTGGCAACCAAAATGATTAGGTCTTTATTTGACCATACGAAATATGAAACCAAAAAATCCTGTCCAGCTTTCACGTCTGCATTTCTGAAAGTATAAGCAGCAAACTTTATAATAAAATGTATAATCTTGATAAATGATTTAAAACTATTAACCAACTATCCATCTGTCATTATCAAAACTCCTATCCATAATCCATTCCTTTTTATACCAATGACGAAACATTGCGGTGGGAATCCATTTGAAAGAGCGGTACCGTCGTATCCCTTGGGCGAGGTGTCCCGGTGACCGTGGACCTTGGGCGCGATGGCCCGCTTGCCGTACACATGCTGCCCCCCGCCGCCTCCTCCTCCTCCTCCTCCTCCACCTCCTCCTCCACCCTCGAAGGCGCTGTAGTCGAAGCTGGTCTTGGAGTACTTCTCCAGCTCCTTGGCCAGGTTGGAGCGGGGCGTGCTGCTGCGGAAGAGAAGTCACGGTTCTGGTCACCATACTG
The DNA here is from genome assembly GCA_002895965.2 of Coryphaenoides rupestris. Taxonomy (NCBI): domain Eukaryota; kingdom Metazoa; phylum Chordata; class Actinopteri; order Gadiformes; family Macrouridae; genus Coryphaenoides; species Coryphaenoides rupestris. The sequence continues at coordinate 55,860 of PIJE02001701.1, forward strand.
AGGTCACTCTTAGTTTGTTTGCAAGGCGCTAACTCAAGAGTCCAAGCTGAAGATATGAAGCCGATGCGGACGTGCCTTAAGACTGCATTCTGTCTAATGGCCTGCAGGGGGCGATACCACTGGTTGCAAGTCTGATAGCGGTAGTGGGGATGAGAAAATTACCCGACTTCTCACTTGATTTATTCACATATTGGACAAGAGTTTATGGTCTCAATCGCTAGTTTCAAGTCTTATTCAATACAGCATGATGTTCATTTTGCAAATGATGGTCATATTTAGAGTTCAGATAGATGATAGGTATCATCAGGTATGCTCTTCGTCTTAGAATTTTGAACCCTTCAAAGTGTGCTTTCAGTTCAACTAACTGCTCCACGTTGGTTGCCTAAAAATGTTCTGTTCAGCGTTCGGTTGTACTAAAAGACACGCCACCCTCTCGTCACTTCCCTACCAAACTTGAGGCTTAAAAACGGTACTCCACAAAACGATGGGTGACGTCACGGTGACTACGTCCATTTTTCTACATACATACGTCTATGGTTGTTTGACAAACACACTGGCCTGGAGATAAAACCAACGTGTACGCCAGTGGGGCGCCCGTGGAGCCGAACTTGGGAGCCAACCTCGCCCGTGGCGACAGCGATGGGGATGAGGAGGTTGAAATTAAATAATGATAATAGCCTGGTGTCTGGTTATAAAACATTATCTTGTATGGATGTGATTATTGGGTTAATCCCTAACACTGCTGATGTTATGGAACGCCATCAGTGATTTATTTGTTCTTCTCTTCAGGTCATTCCTACCTCACCTTCACGTGTCATTTATTTTATTAAACATAAAACCGCCAGTTATTTAAATTTGTGTAAATTAAATGACAGTACATGAGATGGGATAAGGAGTTGGGAGTTTGGAGCGGTGGGAGGGGTGAAGGGGGGTCCTGGGGAAGTGGGTTTTAGGGGCGGGGCTTATGGCTCTCTCGCCTACGTCAGAGACCGCTATACACGTGACGTGGCCGTCGGCTGCGGTAAACAAAAAGATGCCCGAAGGAGGAAGATCATGGAGGAACGGGGGAAGTGAAGTGGGGAAGGTGAGAATTGAAGGGGGAAGGGGTTGGGGGCTGGGTGGTTAGGGGTGCTTTTGGCAGAACGATACAAGGCCACCGGCGCTTTGGGTCCGTCCGCCCCTCCCGACAGCCCCACCCGCGGGACCAATGTACGATATAGATTCCGACCAAAGGTTTCGAGGGGAAGAGAAACACAAGGGTTCCTCTGCTTGCTCCCCCATTAAAAACCCAGAACACCGTGTCAATCACAGCACATCTCCATTATGTGTACTGGCTGGACGACACGAGAGAAAACTGGAAAAAAAAAGAACCTGAATCCTGGCACCCAAACAAACGAGGACAGAACATTTTTAAAGCACAACAACATTAAAATGACAACACATGTCAGTCGACACATGGGTCCAGCGAGCTGTGAGAGCGACAACACGACGACAAATCTCCCCGTCGTGGTCGTGTTTTACCACCAACGAAGAAGAGGAAAACTGATTCAAACAGCTGCTTTGCGTCATACCGATAGATGAAGATAAGAGATGAAGGCGGGGGCAGCTGTATATAATAATAAGGCGGTGGTGTGTGTGTGTGTGTGTGTGTGTGTGTGTGTGTGTGTGTGTGTGCAGGTGCAAGGGGGGGTAGCTAGACCTGAGGTACCTTAAGACTCGGTCCGAGGACTGATTGGACTTGGGGCCTCCGTCACAGCTCTGATGTTTCTCCTGTGCTTTGGCCAGCTTCTCGGCGGCGGCGATGGGGCACCCCGACAGACTGGGGAAGCAGACAGACAGGAAAAGCTTCAGGACGTGGTCAGAGGTCAGTTGTTGGGACTGGACCAGTGTGTGGACCGGTGTGTGCCAGTGTCTTCTCCCTTGTCAGCCTATGCATTTAAAAGGTGCCATGTCTCAAAATGTCACAACCTTCTCCGCTTGTCCCTCTGGTTGAAATCATTGTTTGAAAACCATTGTTTTTTTTCATTAAGACACTCGACACCCACGACGCCCACACTGGGAACAGCTGGTGGAGTGCTTTTTGGGGGCTGTGTGGCATATTGATATACAGTATAGATGCATAACATAGATTTCACCGTCATAGACGTGTGAATTTACTTGTTATATGAATTTAAAACATTTAATTACATGACTTTCTATTTTCACATGTACCCACACATGCACACACATACAATACAAAAATATATCTACTGACATACTGTACATCATACATTTAATATATATATATATATATATATATATATATAGAGAGAGAGAGAGAGAGAGAGAGAGAGAGAGAGAGAGAGAGATAAGGAGGCAATATTAAGATTGTGGATGCGATTTCTGGAAACTCCACGGCCAAAAATGTGTCAAAGGATCATGTCACCACACTAAACATTTTGGACAATAGCCTGAAGCCAGTGTATAGCATGTACCTAAATAACTGTCAGGAATATGTTACCCTTGCACAGCGCATAAATGTGCTGTGCAAGGGCTAACAAAAAAAGAAAAAGACAAATGATAAACTCTGACGGTTTTTCAGATGCTTTATATAATCGACTGTGGGCGGAAATCGCTAATCTGTTCTGTGTACGACCCGTACAGTAGCCTCTGTACGTTGTTATTGTTCCCGATGTGCGCAGGCGCGGTGCAGCGCAGGCGCGGTGCAGTGCGCGACTCGAGGCATCCATCGTGGTCGTCGCAGGTCGGCTCTCCGCTGCTGTCAGCGCGTCTGAGAGGTGCTAATGGCTGCCGCGATGCCCCTGACTCCCGGAGCATCTGCTGCCGGGTGACACTGCTCCTTCACAGTCACCTCGCCCCTGTCTGACAGCCGCGCTGGCAGCTAGCGCCGCGCCGCGCTATTTTGGTCCCCCTCCCACCACCACCCCCACCACCGCCTCCCGCCACCGCCGCCGCCGGCCCGCCGCCTCTCCACTCCCCTCCTCTTACCTCCCTCCCTCCCAACACGCACCTGACGGATAGGCCGTTTTTCTCCCCCCTCTACCCTACTTCTGACATGACGTATGGGCGGTTCTGTGCCTGGCGGTGGGCTACGGTACGTGGGGGGGTGACGGGGGGGGGGCTGGTCGTAATCGCTTCTAACCCTCGGTACGCGGTGGAAGATACATGTGCGCCATCAGCATCATCATGGGCGAGGTGTGAAGTCACCGATGGTGCGTTTTGTCTCGCTAATTGTCGGCCGATTGTCGGAATATTTGTTTTCCGGTCAAAACCACGAAATCACCGTGAAGAGAAAAGAAAAACACGAAAAGAAAACCAGGACGCCACGAGAAACATGCAACAACTTAGATACAATCAGGTGCTTTTATTTGACAATCAAAATAATAACACAAGCATTTTTGTGCTCATTAAAAACAACAAAAATCCCACAAAACAAAAAAAAATTACAAATAAAATAATAAATGTAAGAGACAAAAAGATGCTAAAAACAAAACGGTGCAGCAGACAACGGCGTGCCCTCCCAGACGGGGGGCGGGGGCCGACCACTTACCTTCGATGGGAGTTTCTGTTGCTATTGACGTGTCCGCGTCCCGTGCATCCGGGCGTGGGACACTTTAACACATTCTCATACATAGCCAGAACTTGAGTGTTACGAGACGCAGGCAGGAGACAAGGGAGTGAGAGACAGGGGAGAGTTAGCCGGGGGACGCTGCCCCCCCACCACCACCACCACCACACACACACCACACAGCACCACACAGCACCACACGTGCGCTCTATTAGTACGTGAAGCAGTTTGGCATTATAAACATCATTAAGAAATGAGCCAGGGTAAACCCAAATGACCTTTTCTTCATTTTAATGAACACCAGTCTGAAAGGGCGAGCGAGGTCCCCCCCCCCCCCCCCCCCCCCCCCCACCCCGCCCTCCCCTCCACCGTATTGCTTCCACTTACCCGGCCCTTTCAAATTAGCATTCATGGGTGCGCTGGACGGTCATGAATAAAAGAAAGTCATTTAAGTCCAATAGGACAAAACGGAGCAAGTGACGGGGGGAGACGCGGAGAAGTTTTTTCCTCCGCGACATGCAGCGAACAGAGCGGCGAGCAGCAAGCAATCATGCAAAACACAAGCTTCCCTCTGAATCAATAGTGTTGGTGCGGGTGGTGCTGGTGCGGGTGGTGCTGGTGGTGGTGCTGATGGTGGTGGTTGGAGAATAGGGGTGGGGGTGGTGTGACGGTATAAGTCTCCTTGATGGAGAAGGCTCCGTTATCATTTGCACGTTGTTAGCAACGGAGACCACAGCCTTCAATAGCGTTTACCATTAAAACAGTCCATAACTGTCTGCAGTCCCCCCGGCAACCGGCCAATTAGATTAATGATCTACGGACGTCCGAGAGGACCTGTCGAAGCGGCGCGGGCGGGAGGGTGTGTGGGTGGGGGGTCGAGGGGGGGGTGGGGGTCGTCTGGGTGCCGCCGGTGCGCGAGGGGGTTCGGAGCCCCCTCGGCGTCAGCTTCATCATTATCACCCCCTTAAACTTTAACCCCTCCCCCCTCTCCCCCATCCCCCGCCCGCACTCGTCATCCTCCCTTCCTGACATGCTAATTAGTGGTGGGTGCAGGTAATTGGACAAGACACGTCACCAAGGCTGTACATAAATCACCCACGGGATCCACGGGTGAGGGGGGTCAACGAGGGTCTGCCTCTCGTCTCGTTCCGAGGACGGATGTTATCTGGGACGCAGACGTGAGCCGGACAAGGGGGTGGGCCGAGGGGGATGGAGCCTTGAAGTGCTCTCTCAAATTTGTATTGGTGTGTGTGTGGCATTTAGGTCGCAATATGCACCTGCCCGCCGCCAGTCAGCTGGCATTTGAGCGCAAGGCGTGGGGGGGGGGGGGGGGGTGTCTGGGGGGGGGCAGGCAGCATATTCACCGCTTCCTATCTGACATCTCGGGGGCAGCCGAGGCACTTCCTTGGTGGTTTTCGACACCGGGGGGGTGGGGGGGGGGGGGGGGGGGGGGGGGGGGGGGGGGGGGGGGGGGGGGGGAACGTTCACATCACGCAGGTGTTTAGCAAGGACGGCTATAAACAGATCGGCCGTTAAATGCCAAGTCAGTGGATTCCGAGGCCGTACCTTTGTGCCGCTGTGTGAGAACCAGGACAGAACGGGCGTTACGGTGTGCTGTACTGCCCACCCTGTACTGTACTGTACTGTACTGTACTGTACTGTACTGTACTGCGCTGTACTGTGCTGTACTGTGCTGTACTGTACTGTATACCACCACCACCCGGTACCTGTCGAGCAAAGACGCGTTCCTTTTTGTAGTCGATGTTTACACGGAGATGTTGTGTACAGCACATGGGCATTTGTTTCCCGGGGAAGTATCATTAGTCACCAGGAGGGACCGCGTAGACAATAATAAGCGCATTTGAAAAGGCTTCCGTTTTCTACACAGAGAGGTTCCATTCCCAAGGCAGCCAGACAGGGTTGTTTTTTTTTTCCCTCATTTCTCCTTTTTTTTTTTTTTTTTTTTCTTCCCGTAGCCTTTTTCCTTGTGCTTTCTGGCTCCAGGGGGGGGGGGGGGGGGGTGACGTGTCTTGTCCAATTACCTGCACCCACCACTAATTAGCATGTCAGGAAGGGAGGATGACGAGTACGGGCGGGGGATGGGGGAGAGGGGGGAGGGGTTAAAGTTTAAGGGGGTGATAATGATGAAGCTGACGCCGAGGGGGCTCCGAACCCCCTCGCGCACCGGCGGCACCCAGACGACCCCCACCC
>PIJE02001701.1:63929-78929 GCA_002895965.2 Coryphaenoides rupestris
CTTGGACGTGGACAGCGAGGAGACGGTGGACTCGCTGAAGCTGCTAGCGCAGGGCCACGGCGCCATGCTGTCGGACCACCTGGACGGGCAGGACTACGGGGACGGCTTCGCGGAGAACGGCGAGATGAACGGCGAGTACGCGCGGGGCGGCGGCGGGCACGGCGGCGGCCAGGCGAAGGCCGGCGGTGGCAACGGGCAGGGCGGCGAGGACAGCGACGAGGAGGTGTGTCTCAGCAGCCTGGAGTGCCTCCGGAACCAGTGCTTCGACCTGGCCCGGAAGCTCAGCGAGACCAAGAGCGCCGACCGGGTGGCTGGGCTCTCGCAGCTCCAGAACCACCACTACGCCACCGGCGGCGGCGGGGACGGCGGCCACCACCCGTCCCAGCACCCGGGCTACGAGGACTTCCAGCCGGGCCACGAGGAGCGCCGGACGCTGGACCGGAACTACTCGGACATGGTGAACCTGATGAAGCTGGAGGAGCAGCTGAGCCCGCGCTCCAAGGCCTTCTCCAGCTGCGCGCAGGACGACCGCTACCACGGCACCGGCGTCGGGGGCGGCGGCGGCCACCACCGGGACTTCGACGAGGACACCACGTCGGTGACGTCGGACCGCTCCGAGGAGGTGTTCGACATGACCAAGGGCAACCTGTCGCTGCTGGAGAAGGCCATCGCCATGGAGTCGGAGCGCGCCAAGGCCATGCGGGACAAGATGTCGGCGGAGGCGGCGCGGCGGTACGGCCACGAGGAGCACGGCCCGCGGCACGGCTACGGCGTGGAGCGCAAGGCCCGGCTACCGGACGGCATGAAGAAGCCCTTCTATCACAAGGGTGAGTGGCATTTCTTTGTCTCCATGACGATGCTGGCCCCCCAAGCTTATTACAAATACAAATACAAAGCGTCCGGTTCAGTTTAGGGAGGGAGGGGAGTGGGGAAGGGGAGGCGAGCTCACACACGAAGGACAAAAAAACCGATATTACTGTATTTTGAAAAAGGGAATTTCCTAAATGTTTTCCTGAGAGTAGGCGGCGCACGTGAGCGTTCTGGAAACCCCGCTATAACCCCGGGACAAGCTTTTTTAGCCAATTTGGAAATCCACATCTCGGCAGCAACAGGAGCGGCAGCAGCAGCTTATGTTGTTAAAATAGGCCAGCATGGAAACATCAGAGGGGAGGCTTGTCAGGCAGAAGTAATGACAATCTGCACGGCCTGTTAGGACCGCAAATCTCATCCCTATGATGCAGCTCGGGGTAAAGCTGACTATTTTTAAACCTGCAGCCCCCCCCTCCCCCCCGGAGCCATTGCATTATGTATACCCACCACACACACACACACACACCTCACACACACACACACACACACACACACACACACACACACACACACACTCACGCACACACCGCTCGTGCACGCTCCCACGGCCACGCCACGGCGACGGACAGCTCTGATGTCGTCTAGGGGACGGAGAGGATGGGTTGAGGGGGTGGAGCCTAGCATAGCCTAGCATAATATATACATAGGGGTGCATACAGTCTCCACATATTTACACGTACGTTTTCTATATACGGTGGACGGAGCTCTGCGGTCGGTGGCCCGCGAGCAAAACACTGAACTCGAAAGACGGGGAAAAAAACATTGCAGCCGGAGAGAAAGAATCGGCAACTGCAGAGTGCGACAGTGTATAACTCCCCCCCCCCCCTACTACCACCCCACCGCCCCCAACGCAGGAAGGTAAACCACTTTTAGAGGCAGAAAACAAAGCTCCCGGCGAGGCCTGATCCAATATTTGATTTCCAGGGGTGAGGGGGGGGGGGGGGGAGTGAGCGCAAGCCAATGCGCAAGGGAAGGGAATTAATGAATTAATGAGACATAATTTAATCGCCATTCCTCACATTTCCCAGGGAACGGGGCCGCTCTTTGCTGCACTTTGTGATTTTCCAAATTAAATGAAGCCGTTGCATTAATAATACATTGTCCACTCAGCTCGGCAAACGTGTTAATAGGTGGACAAGGTTTTTTTTTTTTCCCCTTCTTCGGCTTCGTATTTTTTTTTCACCCCCACTGCTGAATCTGCCCCCCCCCCCCCCCCCTCACAGGCGCTCGAATGTGTGAAACACACACACACACACACACACACACACACACACACACCTCCTCGTCCTCACTGTAACATTTGCAAGGGGTGCTTGGAGCTGTTGTGGTCCCTGCATTGTACACATTGATTTGACACGCCACACATTCTGGTGGCTGCTGGCTGCTAACTCGGTGGATACTGCATTTCTAAGCAGGGCGCTCTGTCAATACCTTTACCTCCACCTGCATCAGGTCACCTTCCAGCGGCACGCACGTGTGCTTTGCCTTGTGTGTGTGTGCGTGTGTGTGTGAATGTGCACGTGTGTGTGTGTGTGTATGTGTGTGTGTGTGTGTGTGTGTGTGCATCCTCCACTCATGCAATGCGCATTAAAACAAACAAACATCGGTCGGCCATCCCCCTGTCCTAAAAGTCATTTTAAAGTTCACATCATGGCGGAGCCACAAAAGAGAACGAGAATAGAACTTTTGTGCGTGTGTGCGTGTGTGTGTGTGTGTGCGTGCGTGTGTGTGTGTGTGTGTGTGTGTGTGGTGCAAAATGTACGGTACAGTGGGAGGGGGTGGTGTCACTTTCCCAAAATGTGTCTCCATCGCCAGAAGACAAAGAAGGGTGCTTTCTGCAGGTTTAAAAATAGTCAGCTTTACCCCGAGCTGCATCATAGGGATGAGATTTGCGGTCCTAACAGGCCGTGCAGATTGTCATTACTTCTGCCTGACAAGCCTCCCCTCTGATGTTTCCATGCTGGCCTATTTTAACAACATAAGCTGCTGCTGCCGCTCCTGTTGCTGCCGAGATGTGGATTTCCAAATTGGCTAAAAAAGCTTGTCCCGGGGTTATAGCGGGGTTTCCAGAACGCTCACGTGCGCCGCCTACTCTCAGGAAAACATTTAGGAAATTCCCTTTTTCAAAATACAGTAATATCGGTTTTTTTTTCCTTTCGTGTGTGTGTGCTCGCCTCCCCTTCCCCGCTCCCCTCCCTCCCTAAACTGAACCGGACGCTTTGTATTTGTATTTGTAATAAGCTTGGGGGGCCAGCATCGTCATGGAGACAAAGAAATGCCACTCACCCTTGTGATAGAAGGGCTTCTTCATGCCGTCCGGTAGCCGGGCCTTGCGCTCCACGCCGTAGCCGTGCCGCGGGCCGTGCTCCTCGTGGCCGTACCGCCGCGCCGCCTCCGCCGACATCTTGTCCCGCATGGCCTTGGCGCGCTCCGACTCCATGGCGATGGCCTTCTCCAGCAGCGACAGGTTGCCCTTGGTCATGTCGAACACCTCCTCGGAGCGGTCCGACGTCACCGACGTGGTGTCCTCGTCGAAGTCCCGGTGGTGGCCGCCGCCGCCCCCGACGCCGGTGCCGTGGTAGCGGTCGTCCTGCGCGCAGCTGGAGAAGGCCTTGGAGCGCGGGCTCAGCTGCTCCTCCAGCTTCATCAGGTTCACCATGTCCGAGTAGTTCCGGTCCAGCGTCCGGCGCTCCTCGTGGCCCGGCTGGAAGTCCTCGTAGCCCGGGTGCTGGGACGGGTGGTGGCCGCCGTCCCCGCCGCCGCCGGTGGCGTAGTGGTGGTTCTGGAGCTGCGAGAGCCCAGCCACCCGGTCGGCGCTCTTGGTCTCGCTGAGCTTCCGGGCCAGGTCGAAGCACTGGTTCCGGAGGCACTCCAGGCTGCTGAGACACACCTCCTCGTCGCTGTCCTCGCCGCCCTGCCCGTTGCCACCGCCGGCCTTCGCCTGGCCGCCGCCGTGCCCGCCGCCGCCCCGCGCGTACTCGCCGTTCATCTCGCCGTTCTCCGCGAAGCCGTCCCCGTAGTCCTGCCCGTCCAGGTGGTCCGACAGCATGGCGCCGTGGCCCTGCGCTAGCAGCTTCAGCGAGTCCACCGTCTCCCGCACCACGTCGCTGTCCACGTCCAAGCTGAGCTCCCCCTTCTGTGGCTCCTCTTCCTCCTCCTCCTCCTCCTCGTCCTCCTCATCCTCCTCCTCTTCCTCCTCCTCTTCCTCCTCCTCCTCCTCCTCCTCTTCGTCCTCCTCCTCCTCGTCCTCGTCCTCCTCCTCCTCGGCGCTGTTGGAGGAGTTGCTGTTCATCTCCGACTCGGTCATGGCGCGGTACGCTGCGTCCTCGGCGATCTTGCCCAGGTTCAGCAGCGACTTGGCCACCAGCTCGTCGTAGTTCTCGTACTCCTCGTTGTTGTTGTCGTCCTTCTCCGGCGGCGCCAGGCCGTGCCGGGGGTTGCCGCCGCCGTCGACGCCGCCGTCTCTGTGGTTGCCACGGGCGACGCCGCCCTCGCCTCCCTCAGCGCCGCTCGAGCCATGGCTGCTGCTGCTGCTGCTGCTGCTGCTGCTGTTGCCGCCGCACATCAGATCATCCTCTGTTTGGGGGTGGGGGGGGAACAACGCAAAGAGAACAAATGTAATTGAATTTGGGTGATTCTATTTTGCCCCGTAAATCAGATTTCTGGGCTTGGTCTGGTGAAATTGGATAAGGAACCCTTCGCTTTCCCTAATAATTCACTTTGCGAGTTTTAACAGGAGCTTGTGCACTGAATCGAGAATCAGCGAAAGGGAGTCAAATCTAGTGTGTTGGACGTGTTCCAGAGAGTCGAGGACGATGAGGAGACGTGAGGATGCGTCAAACCAAAGCCCTCATCCACGCTAACCCGCTTTACCATAAACTGTGACATATTGTGAATGATGAAATGAACGTGATTAATCAAATTTGTATTATCATTGTCATGATAATCAGGGGGTAAGAGGGACTTTAGGAATATCTAGTTGCATCATCATCAAGTTCCAGCAGGTGTTAACAGACCCACAGATGTTACCGCTTTAGACCCGACCGTTATGTTTTGTGTCCATACCGCACGGAGTGTCTATTCACATCGGCGGAAGAATCACTCGTCCTCGTACGTTACAGGACGGACATTAAAACGCAGAGAGAGATAATCCGCGACGAGACGAGCCGCCTGCCACTCGGCCGGCCGTTCATTGTCTTCCAGCCGAGACCCCTTTTCATTCAATCAAGAGGATCTTAAAAGTTCCTTTCACTGCTTAATTGATGCTGATAGGCAGCGAAAGGTTGGCGAACCCGTCTGTCTGTAATTTTAAGCACTCGCTCTTTGAAAAACATTTCAAGTACCCTCCGCTCATCGGCACGTCACCCGCGACACTAGCATTCCAGCAGTGGGAACCACCACAAAAGGCACACAATCTTAAATATTTTTGGAGAGCACAAGCGATTAAGATCTATTAAAAACTCACACAGAGCAGAGATCATTCTCAGTATATTCTCAATACTTTCCAAGTTCCCCACACAACAACGACGCTCCCAGCGATTGTTAACGTTCACACGAAAACAGAGCAAAGAGACAAATCAATGATGTCAATGAAGTCAATGATGAACAAAAATCAGGAAGCTAGTTGTGTGTATAAACACACGGCGTCATTAACGAGACACAAGATGGAAGATGTTTCACATTCCAGGTAGACGGGTCAACAAAGATAACGCGCACACACACACACACACACACACACACACACACACACACACACACACACACACACACACACACACACACACACACACGCGCGCGCACACACACACACACACACACACACACACACACACATGCACGCACACACACACACGCACACACACATCAGTCAGTGAAACACCAGTGAACACAACCTAATGAGGGCAACACAAACTTGAAGCTTGAGGTGAGAGCTTTGGACCGGAAAAGGCAGACCAGTCACGAATGACCGGCCACATGTTTCAGCAGAAGAGGGAGGTGGTGGTGGTGGTGGTGGTGGTGGTGCACAAGGAAGGCCTCTTACAGTTACCTCCTGCACCAGGGGCTTTAATTTTGGATGGTATGAAACATGGCACAGGAAAGCAATTTAGAGAGCAATCAGTGTACACAAAGGGGATATGGAAGCGAAACAGATTGAGGCAGAACACGGCCATGGCCTGAATTGGCTTTGGATTAGCAGCACTAGAGCAATGTGCGAACCACAAGCTGCTCACCACGCCGCCTCCATTATATGCACACGATTGGAATCAAGCCCCCCCCGCCCCCCCCCCCCCTCTGCTTCTCTCTCTCTCTCTCTCTCTCTCTCTCTCTCTCTCTCTCTCTCTCTCTCTCTCTCTCTCTCTCTCTCTCCCCTGCAGCAGCAGAACCACCGCCTCCTCTGTCTTTGGACAGATGAGTAAAACAGCAACGACGCATGTATATAAAAAAATATATATATATGTATATATAAATGAATATATATATACCGTATACAAATATACAATGTATATATATATATGTTCATGTATAAATATATATATATATATATACAAATAAAAAAATGTATAAATGTCTACATAATTGTACTAGCTTCTAGCAACAACCAAAAAATACCAAAAAACCACAGTAAAATCCATGTACATGTACTTAAAGATTAAATGATAAAAAACCTACACCTACACGTCGTCTTTACCGAACCAACGAGCAAGAAGAACAAACTGAAAGGAAAAAAACTACTTGAATTCCTAACACAACGTGAACAGCACCGGAGAGCAGCAGAGTCGGCCCGCCAGCTCGCACCCCGGGGTGCAGCTGCCGGGGCTGCTAGGTTATACGCCGGTCGCCATGACAGCACGCGACTCTAACGATGGCGTGATGATTATTCCACGTGCACACACACCGACAAAGGAAAGGGGAAGAACACCACATCAACACTTTGTGGTGGGGGGCGGGGGTGGGGGGGATTTAGGAGGGGGGGTGGTGTTGATGATGGTGGTGGCTTGGTGGTGCTGGATGGAGACAACGAGTGCCAAACCAGGGTTAATGCACTACCTCTATCTCTCGTTCCTCTCTCTCGTCTCTCTCTCTCTCCCCGGCCTCACCTTTAATTGGACCTGAGGCACTGTTCGGGTCCAATCGAGGATGCGGGGGGGGGGGGGGGGGTGTTGGTGGGGGGGGGGGTACGATACGTAGGATCTGCCGGCCCAGAGACCTGCCAAATCCTATGTAGCGCTCCCACGTCGGGGTGTGTTCTGTGTTGGTGGGGGGGGGGGTGGGGGGGGGGGGGGGGGTGGGGGGGGATGGTGTTTCACATCCTACGTGCACAAATAACAAGACATGTTTGTGTCCACCCGCCATGTCCTGCACAGTGCATCAATACGAAAAAAGGTCCTCACCAATCGATCCGTAAATATATATACAATTAAGACGGTTGATGATTCAACTTCGTCTTCCTACATTTATATTACGCGCCAAGGTAGAATCATAGGCGAGGCGACGGGCACCTATTTTATCATAACCCACCGGCCTGTATGTCATCGTTACGAGGGTCTATTGATTACTCGGCGTTGGGCATCACACGTCGTATGTGTGACTGGCAGAGATCCGCACCGCATGTGATGTGTGAGTGACATGTTCCGCTGGAGGGAGGACAACAACAGAAAGACATCCAGGCTCAGTCAGTCAGGGATGCTGTTGCTGCATAGAACACGGCTTTTGCACAACCAATTCTACATATAATATAGAGTATCATAAATAAGAATAAAATATATATATACAGTATATAGTGCTGGTTAAGATTCGGTACATCGGCCATTGCGAGGAGTGTTGCATGGAAATAGGTTAAAGAGAAGGTAAACGTACGAATGTAAATACAACCGTGAACTAACGAACGCACTAATTCATGAATTAAACAATGGGACCGCGCATGAAACAGACGACATCAAAGCAATGAACTGAGGGAATAAAACATGTCACGCTATGAACTATTCAATGTGTGCTTTCGTATGCGTTGTCTGATCCAAAATACAAACCAAACTTCTGTTAACTATCAACACGAGGTGGAACTTGAAGAGCTCTTGAACTTGAACCTTTCGACGCCCGATGAAAAATAAGTCAATGGAGCGCGAGGAGCGTTGATCAAACCGTGACGAAATCCCACGGTTGAAAGCAAAAGGTAACGTATTAAAGGTGCTATATGTGACGATGACGCCGTGTGTTTAAAATGCGTCCTGCAGTCCAAAATTCGCAACATCGGAGAGAGTCGTCGGCTCCTTCCCAGACTCGAAGCTGAGGCGTGCTGATCGAGGACCACTTGAGAGTTTCCTCATGACAAGGAGGTTTGTGAGACAGCGCATTCAAGTCATACCAGATCAGCACTCATACTCTTAGAAGCTTGACACAGTACAGCTTGTTCACACAAAATAGCTTTGAGTTCAATTGATTCAGTTCTCGCTTTTTATGTTGAGGTGTCATTTCGGTAGCTGGGGTTGGGTATGACTTCAATTGTCAATTTCGATTTTATTTGACTTAAAAATGATAATACAATAATAATTGTGATGCATTGCAACAAATGTAACATGGAACCCAATACTACTCCCGATATCGTGCTACTATCGTATCGTGGCCCAAGTATCATGATAATATCGTATTGTGAGGTCTCACATCTCATCCATGGGGGCATCTTAGTGTTTCCATCCCTAATTAATGTCTTCAGGGTAGCAAGTGTCTATAAACCTATTTAAACACAATCTTTTAGAGGCAATGTTACTAAAATTGAAAGCTTTCTCAGTAGACCTGGTGTGATATGTTTGCTTGGAACTCCACGTATATATTTATTGGCAGTGACTCACGAGCAAGAGGGTGTTGGGTTCAAAGCCCCAGAAGCCGGCTTCCTTCCATCTCTAAAGTGAGGTGCAGGAGGCAGCTGATAAAACAGCGCATGTGTTGCTCCAGCAAGCCAAGCCCGGGCAAATAAAGGTGACAAAGATTTACAAAAAAAAACATCCTCCCATATTATCTGACTTACTATTATGGTATATCACCCAGTGAAACGGTCATGAACATACAACAGACGGGGGAAACCTTCATCACCTTGACGATGGCTCCTCTGGCTCTGCTTCCTCCTCGTCATCCTCCTCCTCGTACTCCACTTCTTTCCTCCTCCTCCCTCCTCTTCGTCCTCCACCCTCTCCTCCGCCTCGTCCTCCTCCTCTTCTCCTTGCTCCACCTCGACGTCCTCCTCCTCCTCCTCCTCCTCCTCCTCCTCCTCCCCCTCTTCCTCACTGTGGCCCCTCGTCTCGGCCTCCCCGCCCTCCATGTGGTCATCGTGGTAGGTCTGGTGTACCCTTCCTCGAGCTCCTCCTCCTCCTCCTCCTCCTCCCCTTCCTCGTCCTCCATTTCCGCCTCGCCCTCTTCTTCCTCCACCACCGCTGCACCTCCGTCTCCTCCTCCTCCTCCTCCTCCTCCGCCTCCTCCTCCTGCTCCTCCTCCTCCTTCTTCTTCTTTCCCGTTCCTTCCTCCTCCTCCTCCTCCTCCTCATCTCCTCCTCCTCCTCCTCTCCTCCCTCTCCCTCCTGGCCATCCATCTCCTCGTGCCGTCCGTCTCGTAGCACTCCTCCATGGTGGAGTTGTCCGCGGCGTCTTAGGTAGGTGTTGCGTTTGGGGGAGGGCTCCGTCGTCGGCCTGTCTGGCCCTTTCCTCTTCTGGCCGCAGGACAGCCGTAGACACTGCAGGGGAGACACAAGAGAGGGGGGGGGGGGGGCCCGTTAGCTCAGCCTTTGCTCAAACGAAGGCTAATGTCAGATTTTTGTTTTTTCCTTGGATTTAGTTCGAAACATTACGGGGGATAAAAAAGGACCGCTTCTTGATAATTCCCCCTTCCTTGCTCATAACTCATACGCATACTCATTATAACTGAGCGATTACAACGACACAACACTCATTTAAAGGAGGCATGTATTTCCTTTAACCATACGGCGGGATAAAAATAATGTATACATTCGTTTGGTTCTGTTTTATCGAACAATCGCTTGTTCTCCGAAGCAAGAGTGTGCTTAATCTACACTTATTTGGTTCTGCAAAGTTATACAGTTATATATCCACCCTACCCCCACCACCCCCCCTCTCTCTCTTGCTCTGACATACATCGTGAAGCCAAAACAGCCGACCTACAACATTGTCGTGGAACTAAACTTTCGAGGGGGACCACCAGACAGACCCGCGCTCTGATTAATTCAATCTGGCCGACGCCCCCCCTCAGATTGTGCTGCATTCCTGGGCTCCCCTGGCGGAGCAGGGGACAGATCCTAATCTGATATGATGTGATAATCTGTGCATTCGCTCCAGCTATTGATCACGGGGGGCTTAATCCATTTCGCTCCTCAAACCTCGGGGAGCCTGCAGCTGCTGCCTGACCAATCACATTCGAGCTGCATGCGTGTGTGTGTGTGTGTTGTGTGTGTGTGTGTGTTCGGGAATGGAGTTTGTGCGTTTTTTTGTGTACGTGTGTGTGTGTGTCTGCATTAGTGTTGCAGGCTGTAAATCTAATTAGGAGTGTGTGTGTGTGTGTGTGTGTGGGCGTGTAGGTGAATGCGTGTGGGTGTTTACGTTGGGTGCGGACGAGTACTGGACGACGTGTGTGTGTGTGTGTGTGTGCGCACGCCATGTACACAAAATAAATATATATGTGTGTATTCACGCATAGCAACACATTCCCCGACACTGCTAGAATTCTGATACATTCTGCAGCGCACCGGACCATTAAACACTCATTCCCTCCCCAAACACACACACACACACTGATACACACCACATACACACACACACACACACACACACACACACACACACACACCGTCTCTGACCCTGTGGTCTACGCTCGTGTGCAGGTGAGCGAGAGCATTTCGCCGTGCATGTCCGCTCAGCTGTGAAATTTCCCTGATCCCTATTTTTACAACCTCAGGATAGCCCCCCCCCCTCCCCCCCCGACCCCATTTTCCCTAGCCCCCCACCCCCCTGCTTCCACACCGCTTAAAACAGATCTCGTGAATGAATCAGTGAATGGTCCGTCGACCCAATGAGTGGCGTCCGCTGTGAATGAATGAATGAATGAATCAACGTACAAAAGGAGGAGAGTGTGTGTATAGAAGACACTGTGTGCATGTGTGTGTGTTGCGCGGCGTGGCGGGGGGTGGATCTGTGTGTGTGTGTGTGTGTGTGTGTGTGTGTGTGTGTGTGTGTGTGTGTGTGTGTGTGTGTGTGTGTGTGTGTGTGTGTGTGCTGATCTTGGGAGGACGACAGTAGCGCTGCAGCTCAGAGGGAAGCCACGCCGGCGCCCCTCGGTGTGCTTTTTTTGTCAGTAAGTAGAACGTGTCATTCTGTCCCTGAGCTCTCCGTCGCCCACGTGCTGCACGCACATGTATGCTCTCTCTCTCTCTCTCTCTCTCTCTCTCTCTCTCTCTCTCTCTGTCTCACATTTTCTCTCTCTCTCTCTCTTTCCCTCCCTCTCTCTGTCAGTCTCACCTCCTCTCTCTCTCCCTCCCTCTCTCTGTCAGTCTCTCTCTCTCTCTCTCTCTCTCTCTCTCCTCTCTCTGTCAGTCTCACCTTCTCTCTCTCTCCCTCCCTCTCTCTGTCAGTCTCTCTCTCTCTCTCTCTCTCTCTCCCTCTCTCTGTCAGTCTCACCTTCTCTCTCTCTCCCTCCCTCTCTCTGTCAGTCTCACCTCCTCTCTCTCTCCCTATCTCGCTCTCTGCCTCCTCTCTCTCTCTGTCAGTTTCACCTCCTCTCTCTCTCCTTCTCTCCCTCTCTCGCTCTGTCTCGCTCTCTCTCTCTCTCGCTCTCTCTTTCTGTCTCACATTCTCTCACCCTCTCTCTCTGTCAGTCCCACCTCCTCTCTCTCCCTCCATCTCTCTGTCAGTCTCTCTCTCTCTCTCTCTCTCTCTCCTCTCCTTCTCTCTGTCAGTCTCACCTCCTCTCTCTCTCCCTATCTCGCTCTCTGCCTCCTCTCTCTCTCTGTCAGTTTCACCTCCTCTCTCTCTCCTTCTCTCCCTCTCTCGCTCTGTCTCGCTCTCTCTCTCTCTCGCTCTCTCTTTCTGTCTCACATTCTCTCACCCTCTCTCTCTGTCAGTCCCACCTCCTCTCTCTCCCTCCATCTCTCTGTCAGTCTCTCTCTCTCTCTCTCTCTCTCTACCTCTCTCACTCTCGCTGTCAGTCTCACCTCCTCTCTCTCTCCTTCTCTCCCTCTCTCGCTCTGTCTCGCATTCTCTCTCTCTCTCTCTCTCTTTCTGTCTCACATTCTCTCACCCTCTCTCTCTGTCAGTCCCACCTCCTCTCTCTCCCTCCATCTCTCTGTCAGTCTCTCTCTCTCTCTCTCTCTCTCTCCCTCCCTCTCGCTCATTCCCCTCACTTTCCAGCATCCATCAGTCAGTCTAACTCCAGGCAAGTGGCAGGCTCAATACCCCCACGCACCCCCCACCCCACACACACCCCCACCCCCATTGCCCAGGGATCCCATCATGGTATGACCCCCTGTGCCCTCCCCGCCCCCCCAACACCCCACCCCTTCCTCGCCCCCCACCCAGCCCCCTTACAACTGGACCTTGGGACCTCATTTCATTAATCTGAGGCTGCGTGGAAACTCATTCCCTGCCTGACAGCTAGAAGCCCCCCCCCCCCACCGCCCCCACCTCCCCTCTGTCCATACCCCAACCCATCCCCCCACACCCCCCCCCCTTGGGCAGTAGGGTCCGGGACACAGCTAGGTAGACTGTGTGTGTGTGTGTGCGCATGTGTGTGTGTGTGTGTGTGTGTGTGTGTGTGTGTGTGTGTGTGTGTGTGTGTGTGTGTGTGTGTGTGTGTGTGTGTGTGTGTGTGTGTATGTGTGTATGTGTGTGTGCAGTGGCTGCTGCTGCTGCTGCTGCTGCTGTGATCAATAGTGCTTGTGACCAAACATCTCAAAAGCACATTAAAATGCCACTCATCCTGGCCCCGTTCTGGGGCCCTCTCAAAATAAATCAAGAGCCGGTCCCAGCAGGTTAGCGGGCTGCCAAGGCAGGCGGGCAGCAGAGGAGAGGATAGGTGAGTGTGAGTTTGTGTGTATGGGAGGGGAGGGGAGGGGGGGTGAGGGGGAGGGGAGGGAGGGATGGGGGGTGAGGGGAGGGGAGGGGGGGACAGGCAGAATGCAGATAGAACTCGGGTGCAGAGGTTTGGTTTAAATCATTCTGCACAACTCACTTCAGAAAACAGAAATGATGAGACGTTCAATCAATCCATAAATCCATCCGTCCACTCCTATTTTCGAGATATAATTTGTTGGATTCAGAAATGAAAAATAGATTATTTTTGTTCTCTGTGCTGTGACATTTCTCAAGGTGCTATATGTAGCAATGACAGAGCAGAGCATGTAAAGACAAAAGACAAACAGAGCTCAACATTATATGAGACGAGCACAAGTATTGTGACAATGTCAAGCAACAACGAGACCTACACCGTAAATTGATTAACTAATGTGTACATTTTATTCATTGGAAATTATATAAACGACTTCATGTGAATGTTAGCCAGATTCAAACTCTGTGAATGTTAGCCAGATGCATGTCTGGCTATGTTTATGCTCACACACATATAACATTCGTGGTATGTTTAGCCAGCAACTAAATACGTAAACTTATTTTTAGGTCAGGTAGAATCCATTACAATCTCAGTTGTTCCAATTTGATTGCTTGATTCCATTGTGTGCCAATTTGTTTCATATCTGGCAACCCGGGGTACTGTGAGAATAGTGAATCACGCAGACCAAAACAAAAACCGTTCAGTCCCAGAGTGGACGTTTCACAGGAGAACATAATGGCTGCAGCATTGTTGTCAGAGAAGCCAGTATTTCTACCGAGTATGTTTCCTTAATCTCTGATGACATATCATGTCATTTCATTATTTAATACAGTATATTTTTTAAGTATATTTTTTAAGTATACCACCTTTAAGGCAGTTTCCAAATTGGGAGACATTTCCCAGCCAATCCCTCTTCCATCTTCATCCATCTGTTCTTTGCTTATCCTAACCGGGATGGGTACACAGCACCCAACAGACAGTGAAGCCATTGCAGTAAAAGAAGGTGGTTACCACATTGCAATTCATTTGAACTCTCAAAAATATAATAACACCAAAACAATGTCACCAAGACTCTAATTGCTTGGCGCCCACGACCTAACGGCCAGCTAATAGCACGAACTGTTGTTGTCATATTTTATGCGCAGCGCACCTTTCAAATGGGCTCAAGTGTGCTTAATACTTTTATATCAAAACTATGCAAACAAATAGGCCATTTGAATAGTGTGTCGGGAGGCGGGGAGAGAGAGCGAACAACGGATGCTTTAAAACCAAAATGCGGCAGAAGTGCCTCCCTCCGGTTGCTCCATATAACCCTCCATGTGGTTTCAAACAAACTCTCGTTCGTTTATGGAGCATTTTTCAAAGCCACCCACAGATGCCCTATCTATGCGGTGCTGTATGCTAATGGTTTTTCTGTCCCCCCTCCCCCTCCCCCCCCCCCGCCCCCGCCCCCCTCGTCCTCGTCCTACTCATTAGAAAGAAAGTGCCTGTACACAACACCACCAGAGGCCTCCCCGCTCTCCCCGAGCTGTCACCATGCGTTGCCACATCACTCTTGCATTCGCTACCCAAACACACCCACCCACCCGCCCCAACTCCCCCCCCCCCGCCCAACTCCCCCCCCCCCCCCCCCCAGCCCCATCACACCGAAAGGTCAGGAGGAACTCCCTGGCTGCGGCCTCCGTGCCAACGTTCCCCTGGCAACCTGGCGGCAGCGACGGCGAGTGCTCTCTCCTCTCGCCCGGCCAGACCGCACCACACGACGCCTCTCCGCGCTCCCAAACCGCCCGGAAATTGCACGGAATTCAAGTAAAGTAAACGTATAATAAATAAATAAAAAACCTCATCAGAACGAGTTTTAGGCTTTTTCCTTCACAATGCTGTTGTTGGGTTTATATATATATATCTATATAAAAATTGTGCCCCTTTTGCCCTGAATCTGAAAATCCCTGAGGAGCCGCGTGCCGCTAGACGGGAAGTAATCAAAGAAGAAAAAGGTCCTCATATCAGAAAAAGACCACTTCACAT
>PIJE02001701.1:86429-90533 GCA_002895965.2 Coryphaenoides rupestris
TGAGCGCTATCTGTCAGGCTATGAATAAAACAGGCCCACGGCTGGCGCTAGCCTGTTAGCTAGCTATGTGGAATCCAAATGAGGTCTACAGCAGCAGGAAGAGAACACTTGACTCTTAGCTTGGCAACATGCTTCCCCTACCAAGACAGGCAATTACTCAGCCCACAGTCCCAGCTGCAGCCGTGCAATCATATCCCCCCCCCCCCCCCCCGTCCCCCCCTCCCCCCACCCCCCCCCCCCCCAACCAGTCTGCGCAGACACCCAGACACACATGCACACGCATGTGCACACGCGGGCACATACAGCATATCCCACATACGTGTGAGTAGCTAACGCATGCACAGATACAAATCCTTGTACACCCCCCCAGTCTGCACAGGAATCCAGACACATGCCCGCACAGCACACACACACACACACACACACACACACACACACACACACACACACACACACACACACACACACACACACACACAAACAAACACACTCTCTCTTCGCTTGACGCAATCTACGCACGTTTAAACGCTTCCTTTCAGGGAATCCATTGTTCGGGGAGAACAAATGCTCTTGGGCGGCAGATTGTTTTAAAGACAGAGTGGAGATACGCCGCCGTGGCTTGTAAGAGATCCGCTCGACGCCGCGCTCGTCTCGCTAACCCCTTTGGTTTGTTCGACCGTCTTCACGTGCCGATCAAGGGAAACACATCAATCGTGCTGCGATCAAACCTAACCGCCGTAATACTGCTCGCCGGCTAATTACCGCTGGCACCGCGTTCGAGGATTATTAGCGAAGAAGTCACACCCGGGAGGAGGGAGGGGGAGGGGGGGGGCAGGGTGCTAATACAATCTATATAAGGAGGCGCCGGCGCACACTCCGCGGAGGAGGGGATGCCGTGTCCTCCTCCTACAGGTCTGCACGGTAAAGCCGGTATTTACCTGGATTCCATCAATCAAGACCAGCGGTGTTGGTGGTGGTAGTGGTGACGGCGGTGGTGTACAGGGAGGGAGGGGGGGGTGGGGGGGGGGGGGGGGGGGGGGTCAGCTCATCATCCCTTATCTCCCGGAGACGGCGGCCTCGCCTGCTCATCTTTATCGCTGTGACCGCAGGACGTGGCGTGCGACGGGAGTGGGGTGGGTGGGATGTGGGGGGGGGGGGCTATCGGCGGCGTATCGGGGTGGGGGGGGGGGTGACGTGAGACATGCCGGTACGCTGGCGTAATTATACCTGCATTGAGCCTCGCGCCGCCGCTGCCCGCGCTCACCCATCCATCATGTGCTTCTAATCACTCGTTGGCGTAGCGTGGGATGTAATTACGGAATGCTAAGCATCGGCAGGTTCCGCAGGTAAAAATAGTGGCGCTCGGGCAGAGGAGGAGAGAGAGGAGAGTTAGAGGGGAGGGGAGGAGGGGGGGAGGGGAAGGAGAGGGGAGGAGGGAGGGGAGGAGAGGGAGAGAGGAGAGGAGGGGGGAGAGAGGGGAGAGAGGGGAGGGGGGAGAGGAAGAGGTGTGGGGAGAGAGGAGAGGAGAGGGGGAGAGAGAGAGAGGAGAGGAGAGGAGGGAGAGAGGAGAGAGAGGAGAGGGGGAGAGAGAGGAGAGGAGAGGAGAGGGGGGAGAGAGAGGAGAGGAGAGGGGTAGGTGGGAGAGAGGAGAGAGGGGAGGGCTTCTGCATGTGTTGGCACGCGTGAGGTGTTCATGTGTTGGAGGGCGGAAGCACACATGTGAGCGTGTGTGTGTGTGTGTGTGTGTGTTGTGTGTGTGTGTGTGTGTGGTGTGTGGTTTCTGTTGCGTGTGGATATGCGTGTTTGTATGTTGTCATATGTGATGGAGGCTGAGTGAGTGGGAGTATGCTTGTGTGTGTGTGTGTGTGTGCGTGTGTGCCTGTGTGTGTATGTATGCATCTGTGAGAGCATGTGTGAAATAATGTGTGTGCGTGTATGTATGTGTGCCTGTGTGTGTGTGTATGCATCTGTGAACGCATGTGTGAAAGAATGTGTGTGGTGTGTGTGTGTGTGTGTGTGTGAGCCTGCGTGTTTGTTCGTGCATCTGCACATGTGTATGTGCGAATGTGTGAATTAGTGTACAGTGAGTGACTGTGTGTGTGTGTGCGTGTGTGTGTGTGTGCGTGCATCTGTGCGTGCATAGGTGTGAATGTGTGTGTGCTAGTGAGCGTGCGCATGCATCTGTGCATGTGTAGTAGCTGTGTGTGAACTGCGCGTGTGCTGGTGCGTGTGGCTGGATGCGTGTGTGCTGGTGCGTGTGCTGGTGCGTGTGCTGGTGCGTGTGTGCTGGTGCGTGTGTGCTGGTGCGTGTGTGCTGGTGCGTGTGTGCTGGTGCGTGTGTGCTGGTGCGTGTGCTGGTGCGTCTATGCGTGTGGATGCGTGTGTGCTGGTGGTAATGAGAGCTAGTTAGTGGCGCTCCTGAGTGTCTTATTAACAAATAATAACAGCTCTGCTTTGTTTCCTACCTCTCCCCCCATCTATTATTCACACCTCACACATATCTACTCATCATTCATTTATGGGAGCATCTTGTGCAGCCCTGAAACTAAATATCACCCAAAACATCATTGTCAACGGGTGCGTGCGTGTGTGTGTGTGTGTGCACAGCAATTCAAAAAGCGGTATAGTAAAGAGATAAAATAGTGTACGCACATACACACATACTCACTAGTGCACACTCATTCAAACAGACACACAGAGACACACAGACACACACACGCACACGCACAACACACACCAACCACACACCCACACACAACACACACACCACACACACACCCACACACCACACACAACACTATGTAGACACAGACATGCAAAAACACAGTACAAGTTGAGTGGTAGATCAGAGAGAGAGGGCCGAATTTGATCAGATTCTACCACAATATCAGGCCTCTCTCTCTCTCTCTCTCTCTCTCTCTCTCTCTCTCTCTCCTGTCTCTCTCTCTCTCTCTCTCTCTCTCTCTTCTCTCTCTCTCTCCTCTCTCTCTCTCTCTCTCTCACTCTCACTCTCACTCTCTCTCTCTCTCTCTCTGGTGTGTGAGTGCATGGCGCTCCTGTCTCCCTCTCGGTGAAGAGGTTGTTCTGAATGCAGGCTTCAGTGGAGGGTCCTTGAAGCTAAGCTTGCCGGAAACTTCCTCCAGCGCGCACCTCTCACCGTGTTATTCTGCCTCCATCGAGTTGTGGCGCTTCACCCTTCTGTACTGTACCAATTAATTAGGGCCAGTCGATGATTTGACAAATGAATCAGATTTTTCTCTTACAGTTACAAATGGACCTTTCCTGGTTGCACACTAGTAGGGTGCAATCTAGTAGACTAGACTAGACTACACTGGGGCTGAACAATTAAAGGGTAAAATGTGAAAATGTACATTCATAAAGTACTGTACAGTGCTGCAGAGATACCCTGGCCTACAGTTATTTTCTCCTGTTTGTTTGGTACAGACCCCAACAAATGTCACGTCAAGATAGTTTTTTCAGTGAAATGGAAAATGCTAAATTGATCACTCTAACTTACGGTGAATTATACTGCAATTGCAATATCTGCCAAAATTGCCTCAGTATTATTTATTTTACCATATCGTTTGCCAGTGACATTACCCGTTGGTTTCTAGACTGCCGTTTGGAAGCCTCCAGTTTAGGATGTGGACGTCGACGTCTTAGTTTTTTGCAACCCACAGACGGAAGTGACGAGAGGGGGGGCGTGTCTTTTAGTGCAACCGTACTCTGAACAAGACGTGTTTAGGCGACCAAACATTGTACAATTAGCGGTCCAAGAACATTCAAAAACATCTAAAAGCAAGTTCACGGCTATTTAACCGTACACAGTGCCATCGATACGCATTATATTTTGATTGACAGGTTGCTAGCCAGGCCCTGCAGCAGACCCCGGTTTATTGTCTATTTCTCTCTAATGACCATCATTTACAAAAATGAACACGCCGTATAAATAAGACTTGAAACTAGCGATTGAGACCATGAACTCATTAAGGAACATTTTTACTGAGTGAATAAATCAAGTGAGGAGCCATTTTCCCATCCATACCACACAAGACGTATTGGGCTGGGCTACTACTACTATATTATACTCGGCTATAAACTGCA
>PIJE02001701.1:96653-103077 GCA_002895965.2 Coryphaenoides rupestris
CAGTGTCCGGCGCTGAAACCAGCTGCCACTGCTGGGTTCTGCGTAGTGTGCAGTGGGCAGGGCACCGCGGTCCAAGCCACCCTCGGCCCACATTTATATATCATTTTTATTTTGCCGATAATTTTTCATCACCAACTGCCAACATTTACCGCTAGTGTAGTGCAACCCGTTTTTATTTAGCAACGTGTAAAACCCCGACTTTTTAGTAAACACTTACGTTGTAAGTAGACTACGTTTGAACTTACGCAAAGCAGGGGCAACCCGGCCCCCTGTCCTTCACTGTTGGTTATGATAATTTTTTGTACATTTAAAATGACATATGGATGCCGTTGGCTCACCCTGCTAGTGTGCTAGTAACCCTGGAGGTGATGGGCCCCGCAACGACCCAGGTTCGATTCCAACTGGCCGGTCCTGTGCTACACGTTATATTCGTTCTCTTCCTCAACCTGCACGGTCCGTCTCGCTTAATTGTCCTGTCTCATAAAGACACAAAATAATCCCCCAAAAATATATAAATACTATCTTACAAAATAATATACACATAATGTGAGTTCTCTACAGAGCACCTGCGATGCAGAAGCGTGTAATTTAAAACACATCCATTTACATGTTGTAAGAAAGGTCCATTTCCAACAGGGTCACCTGGGGAGTAAATTCATTGTGTGGCGATTTCCAAGTGTGGTCACCGCAATCAGCTCTGAGTCCTTCACCTTGCTGTTCTGCCTATTGATAATTACAGTCCACGGGTGTGTGTGTGTGTGTGTGTGTGTGTGTGTGTGTGTGTACTCAGGCGTGTGTGCTCCTGTGTTTGCAGCTCCGTCTCAAATGAGTCGATTTGTGATTTGCTTTGGGTGCAAAGTGCGTGAGTCTCCACACGTATGTGAGTGTGTGTGGTTTGTGTGTGTGTGTGTGTGTGTGTGTGTGTGTGTGTGTGTGCGTGGGAGCACACTTGTGTGTATATTGTTACAGTGTGTACATAGTGTGTATATCGTTTGTGCATGCTTGCAGTGGTAACTCAAGGAACATGCACACACATGCCTGTGTATAAATACACACACACACACACACACACACACACACACACACACACACATACTTGTGTGTATATAGTTACAGTGTGTATATGGTGTGTATATCATTGTGCATGCTTCTAGGAACATGCACACATGTGTGCACACACACACGTACACATGCACACATGCACATGCAAGCACACACACACACACACACACACACAGAAGAGTGTCAGCTCCCGCAGGGGTTTGAGGGGGGTTTGGGGGGGGGGTTCAGCATCGAGCAGCATTATCGACATTATAGACGCCTGGGCTGCAAGATGGGCTACACATCGATCTCCTGATTAATTACTATCTGCAGGCAGCAGAGAGAGAGAGAGAGAGAGAGAGAGAGAGAGAGAGAGAGAGAGAGAGAGAGAGAGAGAGAGAGAGAGAGAGAGAGAGAGAGAGAGAGAGAGAGAGAGAGACGAGATGAGAGAGCGAGAGAGAGAAGAGAGAGAGAAAGAGAGGAGGGAGCGACGAGGGAGAGATGAGAGAGAGAGAGTGAGGGAGTGAGAGAGAGAGAGAGAGAGTGAGGGAGGGAGAGAGTACAGAGAGAGGGTTGGATGAAAAGAAGGGAGAAAAGGAAGAGGGAGATGGAAAGAGGGAGAGAGAGGGAGAGAGAGGGAGAGGGAGAGAGAGAGAGAGAGAGAGAGAGAGAGGGGGGGGCCTAGCACACGGCGTGTTATCTGTGAATATCAGCTAAGGGCTACGCAGTAATCTTCCAGGTGGGATATTTTTTATTGATATATAGGTGGGCAGGGATCCCTTATCTGCGCCGCAGCCAGCCCCATAACATCACAGCCAAGGACAAAATGAACTTCACACGCTCTCCTGGCGCAGAGGCAACCACTCAATGGGCAACGGAATGCACAGAAACAAGCCCACGACATATGGATTTAGAAAAGAGGCCGCACCAAGTTTGTTAGGAGCTTAGGCTCTGCATCGAGACAGCGGCGCCACGATCGGTGAAAAGCGAACAACAAAGATGCGAGTTGTGATAAGCTCTATATAGGAAGAGCAATTGTGGGCTTGTTTTCCAATCCATGACTCGCATTATTTTTCGTTATTCGTTGATTTGTCGGGCAAAACTCGTCGGTAAGAAAACAGCGTCGGGCGTAGGCGACGCGAGCCGAGCTTAATCTTCTCGCCGATCGTCCCGTCTACAGACTCCAGAGCGTCCTTTGCGTTTTATCCGTTGAGATCCCGCAATAATTCATCGTCTGAGAATGCCAACAGGTAAAGGTTGGATCGTCAGTACAGTCGATTTTGGGTAACGTGGACAATTGACACTAGTTGACATTTAGAATCGCCTGCCTGCTGGGGGTTGGGGGGGGGGGGGCGGGATGTAATATTTTTGCGAGTTCATCGCTTAATTTATGGAACTAAACCTCACCGACAGCCACGGAGTCACTCAATCCTCGCGTACAAACCCCGTCACACTGAGTTCTATTGGGCTCCTTTGCAGCGCCGCAAATCTTTCTCCGTTTCCCTTTTCACTCGCGACGCTGAAGAAAGTGCGTCGTTTATACACGCGGACAAAAAAAACATCAGAATAATATTGAATGAAGCGCCCTTTGTGTGTTGTCAGAGTTTAGACACACTATGAACTAATCTCCTCACCTCGCCGTCATCACCGGAGCCCAAAGGGGGGGGGGGGTCTCTAAAACGTTCCTGCGCTCCGAGTTGTTCAGAAGCGCGGCAGGTTCAGGATTATGCTTGCACATTTCCCATTCAGTTTGTATTTCTGTCTGAGCCACACACATTCATGATCGACAATGCGAGGTTAAAATGATTAGCGCAATCAGACAATGCACACGGTGACATTCTCTCTTTTTAAATCACAACTGAAAGCATGGCTGGGAAATAACCATAATAATCGTGCGACCATCAACCGCAAAGTACAAAACATGGGGATATTCTATTTAATTTGTTTTTGCATGACGTAATGTTTTAAATGGAAAGTGCTTTTAGTTTTGTCTCTGTTTATCTCTCTGTAGCCGTGTTTGAATTGTAACATTCGATGCTACGATTCTCCCGGGAACTTGCCTGCCCAGGGACTGCTGATGAAATGTAGCTCTCCAGCT
This sequence comes from Coryphaenoides rupestris, assembly GCA_002895965.2. NCBI lineage: Eukaryota > Metazoa > Chordata > Actinopteri > Gadiformes > Macrouridae > Coryphaenoides > Coryphaenoides rupestris. The sequence continues at coordinate 99,793 of PIJE02001701.1, forward strand.
AACTCTGGGACAGTCAGTGAACAAACAAATAAATAAATAAACAGATAAATACATTAGGGGAACAAATATTCCCAACAAGCGTTGTGTTGTATTAAAAGTAAAAGACGAGGGTAGCGGTTTCTCAAAGAGTGTCCTCTACTCTATATATGTATAATGTGACACATTTATGAGTGAAAATAGATTAATATGATGCAGAACGATCCCATGTTCAATTTCATGAATCGATTAGAAATGATTAACTGTACTTCCTCCTGCTACTGTACGAAATGAAGTGCGATACCAAATGAAGTGCCAAGCCTACCAGCACAGCCCAGAGAAAACAAGACGAGAAAAAACTATTCTATAACAAAAAATCAATAAATTGATAATTCATTAGTTATCATGTTAAATGATGTAAAGTACATGCGACCAAAAAAAAGAATAATTTAGCTCATCTTGTTCGGAGAAAAAGAACAAAAAAAAAGAAAATATTATAAATATTTAATACTGGAGATAAGATTGAATGATTGGATGAATTGAAGAGATTATTACTGCACTGTTATTGGTACGACTGCAGCAATGACTATTGTTCTGTAGTTATCCTCCATTGTTTCCACTGGGGATGCCCACAGACTAGAGAGAGACTGAAGGAGGTGCTCTCTGTCCTGGAGCTCCTCTCCTGAGCTGGAGGCTCAGACAGCCAAGGGTTCAGACTGTGTGGTGTCTCCATCTAAAAGACAGCGTTCAGCGGGGGTCTGGGAGAGACGTGTTGTTGAGGGGAGCGTCTGCGAGGGGCACACCAAGTGTAAAAGGCACCCCACCTGATGGGAGGCTGTCGACGTTAGTGTGTGTGTGTGTGTGTGTGTGTGTACACACTAGGGGTTGCACGACTTCTGATTTTTTCAAGTCGACTTTTCTATCAATAAAGTCGACGTGTCGTTGATGACGTCATCACATACACACGCACGCAAAAAGAGAAACACAGACAAAAAAAAAAAACACGGGTATCCTCTGTGCAAACAGCCGCTCGAAATCGCTTAATTTTCCACCCACTGGCCACCGCATTTGCGCCAATTCCCACCAAATATCTTAAAGTGTAAAAAATAAAAAAAACATACAAATAAAAATATTCTTAAAGTGTGAAATCAAGCGGTCAACGACGCCTCAACGTCTCCCGGTAGGCGTCGACTTGTGGTAGTGACGTCGACGCGTCGATAAGTCGACTTTTCTGTGCAAGCCCTATGACACACACATACTTGAACACATGAATTAATCTCAATAGCACTGACCTGAAGAGCTCAGTTAATGCTGGATCCACTGGCACTGAGGGCAACAATAGAAAGTTGGACAGATAGATAGAGAGATAGAGAGATAGAGAGATAGATAGATAGATAGATAGATAGAGAGAGAGAGAGAGAGAGAGAGAGAGAGAGAGAGAGAAAGTAAGAGCATTAGCCATACTGTATTAACCATCACAATAACAACGTGACAAAGTGAATGAATGAAGCTAAATATACTCTTGAATCAGATAAACTGGGCTGTGCTCTCGTACAGTTTTCTAATTATTCATGCAGTGTGACGGTGGCCTCATTCTGGTAACAGTGTTTCTCGCTACCATACATTTTGGAAGCGAACTTTACCTCCGATAAAATACCATCTTAGTTCCACCGTGTGTCCTACACTGTTGCATGTGTATTTGTACATTGAGTAGTTTTCTATATGTAGTCTGGTTGGCTGAGAGTGAGAGAGGAAAGTGTATAGTGGCAATTGGAGTGTGAAGGTGGTGGTGGTGGTGGTGTGTGTGTGTGTGTGTGTGTGTGTGTCTGTGTGTGTTTACACAGCAAGAGGGAAGGTCACCCTGAATTACGATATCATACTGATTGGAGTGAATGTGTGTGTGTGTGTGTGTGTGTGTGTGTGTGTGTGTGTGTGTGTGTGTGTGTGTGTGTGTGTGTGTGTGTGTGTGTGTGTGTGTGTGTGTGTGTGTGTGTGTGTGTGTGTGTGTGTGTGTGTGTGTGTGTGTGTGTGTGTGTGCGCGCATGTGTGTGTTTATCAGAGCAGATACCTTTGGAGCGAGTGCGATGTCGTTTATCGTCTGCATCCACCTCCATCTGCACAGGAGGGAGCAAACAGAATATTAAAATAACACACACACACACACACACACACACACACACACACACACACACACAGAGTGCTTTGAGGATGATTTGATCAAATATGTTTGTACACTACTTTTCATTTAATATTGTATTATCTAAAATGACTTAAATGATATGATAATAGCCCACTCAAAGGAAATCCTCCATTAAAAGAAACCCAACAATCTCATCCTGGGCCCGGCCACCTGGTGCAGTGGTAATAAAATCACACACACGGAACACAATTAGCTGCAATAAGTTACCACTGACCAGGGGGTAAGCATGGTTATCATGTGAATGGCATAAAATGCTATATGTCTACATTGTCATTAATGAAGACACAATGTACTAAACATACTATTCCATATTAGTATTAATGATCCTGTATATAAGAATAATGAATCCGTTCAGGGACTACACGTAGGATTTTACAGCACAAATCGATTTAAATTGTGAGCAGGTTGTGATTTAAATTAAAACGTGAGAGATTCCCCGACTCTCTCTGTTGCGTAGAACAGCTTTTGGGTGATTTCTCTTATATTTGAGTCGGGTCGGATTTCACGGGAGAAAGGAACGAAGTGACATGTAAGTGTGGATAATTAAAAATGTGTACAAGGCTTGATTATGATTAGAACTAACATTAGTCTCTGATTGTTATTGTCTCAACCCACGGAGATCACAATGCACTGATTTTTACATATAGTACCTTGAAGTATTGAGTAAGGATTAAGAATGTCTGCACGCATCATGGATATATTATAGATTATATAGATACAGTTAGAAGGACATAGAAACATAGAAAGACAGAGAGCCAGAAGGACGGAGAAAAAAAGATAGATATCTTGATTTATTGACGGCCATGCGGATAGATATATCCATCTCCACCTTTTCCATCGTCTGTTCCCTGGTCTTTGTAGCGGCAATAATAACCAGAACCCAATAGAAAGCAGACAGGGAGGCACCCTCCTCCTCCTCCTTGTAGCAGGATAATACAAACAAACATTTGAGAACCTCCATTAACACAACGGCAACGAGCCACTCCAAATCATCCCTCCATTTAATGCTACTTTCTGCCTCTTCCTCTTTGTAGTCCCTGTATCTTCCCCCATCATAGTCTTAACACACACCATTTATCTCCCCTTTCCCTGTCTCTCTCTGTCTCTCT
>PIJE02001702.1:0-41855 GCA_002895965.2 Coryphaenoides rupestris
TACTATACTGTGGTATACTAATACTGTGGTATACTAATACTAATACTGTGGTATACTAATAGTGTGGTATACTAATACTAATACTGTGGTATACTAATACTGTGGTATACTAATAGTGTGGTATACTAATACTAATACTGTGGTATACTAATAGTGTGGTATACTAATAGTGTGGTATACTAATAGTGTGGTATACTAATACTAATACTGTGGTATACTAATAGTGTGGTATACTAATACTGTGGTATACTAATACTAATACTGTGGTATACTAATACTAATACTGTGGTATACTAATAGTGTGGTATACTAATACTAATACTGTGGTATACTAATAGTGTGGTATACTAATACTGTGGTATACTAATAGTGTGGTATACTAATACTAATACTGTGGTATACTAATAGTGTGGTATACTAATACTGTGGTATACTAATAGTGTGGTATACTAATACTAATACTGTGGTATACTAATAGTGTGGTATACTAATAGTGTGGTATACTAATACTGTGGTATACTAATAGTGTGGTATACTAATACTGTGGTATACTAATACTAATACTGTGGTATACTAATAGTGTGGTATACTAATACTAATACTGTGGTATACTAATACTGTGGTATACTAATACTAATACTGTGGTATACTAATAGTGTGGTATACTAATAGTGTGGTATACTAATACTAATACTGTGGTATACTAATAGTGTGGTATACTAATACTAATACTGTGGTATACTAATACTAATACTGTGGTATACTAATAGTGTGGTATACTAATACTAATACTGTGGTATACTAATAGTGTGGTATACTAATACTGTGGTATAATAATACTGTGGTATACTAATACTAATACTGTGGTATACTAATACTAATACTGTGGTATACTAATAGTGTGGTATACTAATACTGTGGTATACTAATACTGTGGTATACTAATACTGTGGTATACTAATACTAATACTGTGGTATACTAATAGTGTGGTATACTAATACTGTGGTATACTAATAGTGTGGTATACTAATACTAATACTGTGGTATACTAATAGTGTGGTATACTAATACTGTGGTATACTAATAGTGTGGTATACTAATACTAATACTGTGGTATACTAATAGTGTGGTATACTAATACTAATACTGTGGTATACTAATAGTGTGGTATACTAATACTGTGGTATACTAATAGTGTGGTATACTAATACTGTGGTATACTAATAGTGTGGTATACTAATACTGTGGTATACTAATAGTGTGGTATACTAATACTGTGGTATACTAATAGTGTGGTATACTAATACTGTGGTATACTAATACTGTGGTATACTAATACTAATACTGTGGTATACTAATACTAATACTGTGGTATACTAATAGTGTGGTATACTAATACTGTGGTATACTAATACTGTGGTATACTAATACTAATACTGTGGTATACTAATACTAATACTGTGGTATACTAATAGTGTGGTATACTAATACTGTGGTATACTAATAGTGTGGTATACTAATACTGTGGTATACTAATAGTGTGGTATACTAATACTGTGGTATACTAATACTAATACTAACTTACAATCGAACAACCCTTCCCATTCTTTGATGTTTGTTTCTTTATTTAATGGATAAATTAATGAATTTAAATATTAATGTAATTAATAAACAAGCAAAGACAAGCATCCCAACACCAATTAACAGCCTCAAATGTGAGCTAGGGGATGATTGGTCAGGTTGCTGAGGGGCGTGGTCCCAGAGTAACTGCTAGCTAGCTGATTGGTCAGGTTGTTGCTAACAGGAAGTGAAGCCCTTCCAGTAGAAGTTCTTGCAGCCGGCCTTGCGGTCTCGGGGAGGCGTGTTGTTGGGGGCGTCGACAGATCGTTCCAGCTCCATCCTAGCTCCTCCCCCGGTCACCATGGAGACCACCTCAGCCTCCTGCTGCCTCTGGTCCTCTGGCAGCGAGAGCTGAGATAGAAGATCATCCAGAGTCCACTGCTACACAGACACACAGACACACACACACACACGCACACAGACACACACACACACACACACACACACACACACACACACACACACACACACACACACACACACACACTCACAGACACACAGACACACACAGACACACACACACAGACACACAGACACACACACACACACACACACACACACAGACACACACAGACACACACACAGACACACAGACACACAGACACACACACACAGACACACACACACACACACACACACACACACACACACACACACACACACACACACACACACACACACACACACACACACAGACACACACACACAGACGCACACACACAGACGCACACACACACACACAACACACACACACACACACACACACACACACACACACACACACACACACACACACACACACACACACACGCATGCATACGCATGCACACACACATGTATATATTCGTGTACATTTAAAACATACAAATAATATACATAACTAGTACAACATGTACCGTGTTATACTACTACTGTTGTACTACTACTGTTGTACTAACTGTTGTACCACTACTGTTGTACTAACTGGTGTACTACTACTGTTGTACTAACTGTTGTACCACTACTGTTGTACCACTACTGTTGTACTACTAGTGTTGTACTACTACTGTTGTACTAACTGGTGTACTACTACTGTTGTACTAACTGTTGTACTAACTGTTGTACTACTACTGTTATACTAACTGTTGTACTAGTACTGTTGTACTACTACTGTTGGACAAGAACACTAGTCCAACATGTAGGACTTCGCTGATCTACCAATGTGTTGTCATAGTACTAACTAGTGTTGTAGTACTGTAGTACTAACTAGTGTTGTCGTAGTACTTAACGCTGATGGGTTAGAGTTAGGGTTAGGGGTCAGGGGTGAGGGGTTATGGGTTAGGGTTAGGGGTCAGAGTTAGGGTCAGGGTTAGGTTAGGGTTAGAGATAGGGTTAGGGGTCAGGGTTAGAGATAGGGTTAGGGGTCAGGGTTAGAGATAGGGTTAGGGGTCAGGGTTAGAGATAGGGTTAGGGGTTGGGGTTAGGTTAGGGTTAGAGATAGGGTCAGGGTGAGGGTTAGGTTAGGGTTAGAGATAGGGTCAGGGGTCAGGGTTAGGGTTAGAGATAGGGTTAGGGTTAGGGGTCATGGTTAGAGATAGGGTCAGGGTTAGAGATAGGGTTAGGGGTCAGGGTTAGGGTTAGAGATAGGGTCAGGGTTAGAGATAGGGTCAGGGTGAGGGTTAGGGTCAGGGGTCAGGGTTAGGGTTAGAGATAGGGTTAGGGGTCAGGGTTAGAGATAGGGTTTCGGGGTTGGGGTTAGGGTCAGGGTTAGGTTAGGGTTAGAGATAGGGTCAGGGGTCAGGGTTAGGGTTAGAGTTAGGGTTATGGTTAGGGGTCATGGTTAGAGATAGGGTCAGGGTTAGAGATAGGGTTAGGGGTCAGGGTTAGGGTTAGAGATAGGGTCAGGGTTAGAGATAGGGTCAGGGTGAGGGTTAGGGTCAGGGGTCAGGGTTAGGGTTAGAGATAGGGTTTCGGGGTTGGGGTTAGGGTCAGGGTTAGGTTAGGGTTAGAGATAGGGTCAGGGGTCAGGGTTAGGGTTAGAGTTAGGGTTAGGGGTCAAGGTTAGAGATAGGGTCAGGGTTAGAGATAGGGTTAGGGGTCAGGGTTAGAGATAGGGTCAGGGTTAGAGATAGGGTTAGGGGTCAGGGTTAGGGTTAACCTGTGACATGGATCCAGTGGCCTGCAAGCTCTGCTTCAGCGGACGCTCCATGCTGTGGCTGGAGGTGGTCTGAGAGGACAGCAGAATGGTGGCCAGCAGAAGCACAACACTGAGACACTGAAGACACTTCATTCCTGGGGAGAGTAGAGCAGGGGAACACTTGACATGATGTCATATATTCTGTCTAGATACTGTGGTCATACATGATGTCATATATTCTGTCTAGATACTGTGGTCATACATGATGTCATATATTCTGTCTAGATACTGTGGTCATACATGATGTAAGCATGAAGCAATGGAGCCAACCTACCGACTGTGTTGGTGTCTGCTGTTGTCTGTGGGCAGCAGGGTTAGCAGGAGGAGCAGGGTTAGCAGGGTTAGCAGGAGGAGCAGGGGATTCCAAGTGGAAGGCTTCATACGGCCTTTTAAAGGGCCGCCTGCTGGTCACATGACATGGTGTTTGATTGACAGCTGGCTGGCGGGGGCCTGTGTGCAGGGTGATGAAGGAATGCTGATGATAAAACCACTTAGCAGGCTTCTTTGTTCAGGCATTAGGAGGCTTTGAATGAAGCCTCCACAATAAAACAATTAGCTTGTATCCACAAGGCTTCCTCGGGCTCAGCAAACACCGGGGATCCGCTAATGGGACAATTAGCTGAGCGTTAATAAGCAGATAAGAGCTTCACAACAACACAACAAACGTTGCTTTAAAGTTTAAATGTTTCAATAAGTATTCATGAATACATTTAAATGTATCATATACCAATGTAAATTTGTTAACTTATAACATATATAAACTACAAACATGAATGAGAGAGAGAGAGGGTTAGGGTTTCATATTAGGGTTTGGGTTACCCTGCCACAGTGCACAGATTACTAACCCCAACCATAACTTTAACCCTAACCCTAACTATAACCCTAACTCTATTTCTAACCCTGTACCCTAACCTTCACAGAGCAGCAGAGCTGGACCTGCCACAGACCGTCACCAACCTCCCTCAAAGAAAACTGGAATCTACTCGGACACTCTTTCTCAACTCAGACTGAGTCAGCGCCGGCTGTGGGGAGATTCTCATGTACATGAGAGGGATTTTGGCCAAGCCACGGCCGTCAGTGGCTGTTACGTCGGAGCCTAGTGTTCTCCACTGCAGGCACATTGTCAATGCTCAAAGTTCTGTTCTACTGCCTCAACATTTTGATATGCTAATTGTCTTGAAGAGGAACATGCCCATGTTCTAGACTAGAAATAATTAGTCCAAAATATGTATTTATTGCCTCTTTATTGAAGTGCATACTTTTATTATGTATTATTATTATTATTATTATGTAGTTCTAATTTCATTCGGGGCTCAATCAACCCTGGCTGGGTCGCCTGGAGGAGGGTGTCTGATAGTTGGAAGACCTGAAACACCCGAGGAACCCAGGAAACATCACTGAGGAGGTGTCCAGGTGCATCACAGGATGATGGATGGTAAAACATACATTGTCTTCATCTGAACTTCATTTTCATCATCACTTCATTGAGAGAATCATCGATAGGTTAATAAAACAAGTTTCAAGCACTTGCTGGTTAACAGCAAGAGAGCTACAATAAGATACTGCGATAGGATACTACATATACTACATAATACTACATAGTGCCAAGACGTATGTTACGGTCCCCTGGTTTTCTTTTAGGTTTCCTGGCACCCCCTGCTGGTCTCGAGTCATCTTTACTTATTTGTTTTAGAATTTATTTTATTTATTTTGTAAGATAAGTTATTTGTACAGCCAAACAAGATGGCTCAGCGAGCTATGTCTCTGTTATTACTCGCTATTTTTATAATATATTTACTCTGCCCGACGCCCGGCATGGCGGACGCGGACGTGCCGCGGGGCTCCATTGTGTTCACGAGAGATCAGCTACTGAACCTCCGTCTGTGTGGCGGGGCCGGTGGGCGACCCGACATCCCCGAGGAGCTGAGGAAGAGATACCGGGGCTGCAGGGCCGGGAGGAGAAGATGGCTAAAGAAGAGAAGATATCGACTGTATCTCCTGTCCATCGTCATGGGGAACGTACGATCTCTGGTGAACAAAATGGACGAGTTAACATCACTCACAAGGAGCGAGAGTGTGTTTTGGGAGGGCTCAGTTATGTGCTTCACGGAGACTTGGCTGCATGACACTGTTCCGGACTCTGTAGTGGACTTAGCCGGCTTCTAGCTGCTGCGGGCGGACAGGAGTCGCAGCGAGAGCGGCAAGAAGAAAGGAGGGGGAGTCGCTGTTTACGTGAACAACCGATGGTGCAACCCTGGACACATTACAGTGAAGGAACGTGTGTGCAGCCCGGACATCGAACTGCTGCCAGTGAGTCTCCGTCCATACTACCTGCCCAGAGAGTTTACCAGTGAGTCTCCGTCCATACTACCTGCCCAGAGAGTTTACCAGTGAGTCTCCGTCCGTACTACCCGTCCAGAGAGTTTACCAGTGAGTCTCTGTCCGTACTACCCGTCCAGAGAGTTTACCAGTGAGCCAATGTTAAGGAGGCATACAGCTCCACAGAGTCTCCGTCCGTACTACCCGTCCAGAGAGTTTACCAGTGAGTCTCCGTCCATACTACCTGCCCAGAGAGTTTACCAGTGAGTCTCCGTCCGTACTACCTGTCCAGAGAGTTTACCAGTGAGTCTCCGTCCGTACTACCCGTCCAGAGAGTTTACCAGTGAGTCTCCGTCCGTACTACCCGTCCAGAGAGTTTACCACTGAGTCTCCGTCCGTACTACCCGTCCAGAGAGTTTACCAGTGAGTCTCCGTCCGTACTACCTGTCCAGAGAGTTTACCAGTGAGTCTCCGTCCGTACTACCTGTCCAGAGAGTTTACCAGTGAGTCTCCGTCCGTACTACCCGTCCTGAGAGTTTACCAGTGAGTCTCCGTCCGTACTACCCGTCCAGAGAGTTTACCAGTGAGTCGCCGTCCGTACTACCCGTCCAGAGAGTTTACCACTGAGTCTCTGTCCGTACTACCCGTCCAGAGAGTTTACCCGCCATTGTTATTGTTGTGTACATTCCTCCTGCAGCTAATACGTCGCGGGCTGCTGACGTCATCAACTCCGTGAACGCGCGTCACGGAGACTTTACTTTACGAGACTTTACACCCAAACGCATTCATATCAATATCGGGTGATTTTAACCATCAACTCTGACATCAACCTTGCCCACATTCAAACAGTTTGTGGACTGCAAGACCAGGGAAAATAAAACACTGAACCTGCTGTATGCCAATGTTAAGGAGGCATACAGCTCAACAGCTCTCCCCCCTCTGGGCAGATCAGACCACAACCTGGTCTACCTGAGGCCCCTCATAAACCTGATCTACCTGAGGCCCCTCTATAAACCTGCGGTCCAGAGGCAACCAGTGGTCACCAGAACTGTACGGGGGTGGTCTCTGGATGGGGAGGAGGCTCTCCAGGGCTGTTTTGATCTGACAGACTGGGATGTTCTCTGTGATGGACATGGGCAGGACATAGACGGACTCACAGGCTGCATAACGGACTATGTAAATTTCTGCACAGACTGTGTGATCCCGACTAAGACCGTGCGCTGCTTCCCCAACAACAAACCCTGGGTGACTAAAGACATCAAGGCGTCACTGAACAGGAAGAAGGCAGCCTTCAGGAGTGGAGACAAGGAGGAGATGAAGAAGGTGCAGAGAGAACTGAGGGAAAAGATCTCAGAGGGCAAGGAGAGCTACAGAAGAAAGCTTGAGGGGAAGCTCCAACAGAAGAACCTCAGGGAGGTGTGGAGTGGCATGAGAACCATCACTGGCCAAGGAGCTAAGACCATCCAGGGGAGGGAGGGAAACCTGGATGAGGCCAACGAGTTAAACCTGTTCTTCAACAGGTTTGACGATATGGCTCCTCTCCACCCTCCCCCCAGCCCCCCCTTGCTCCTCTCCTCCCTCTCCTCTCTCCAGGGCCAATCACCATCACGGCGGAGGAGGTGAGATGTGGAGGAATGGAGGCCGGTCAGCTGAATGCCCTCCCGAACTCCTCTCAAACAGCTCCTTTTATAGTCTTTCCTGGTTTCCTTATCCCGCCCACTTGACACTCCCCTCAACACATGTACATGCCTCTATGGTAATACACTGGTGAAGCTCCTCCTTCTGCGGGTAACTCCTCCAATTAAATCAGTATTAGTATTTCTTTATAAAGCACATAAACTAAAGTATTATTGTAAGGAAAGATTAAACAAGCATATTCTAAAATGAAAACAGAAATGATGTATACTAAAATGAATACAGGAAATGATGAATAGATAATACAATATCCCACATATATAATATATTGAAATACAAATAGCAATGATGAATGAATTATAAATATATATGCTGATAAGTAAACAACTTAAAACTAGAATAAGACATTAATGATAGAAAATAAGACTGTTAAAACTAACTAATAAAAACATAAGAATATTAAACCCAACATATATTACAATGAATACAGGGAATGACGAATAGACCCCACAATACAAACTCTGATATCATATATATAATATATTGAAATAAAAATAGTAACTAGAAAAATTCCAGGGAAATTTTGAGGGTGCCTGCTAAGCAAGCAATAACACACACACACACACACACACACACACACAGATGTGTAGGAGAGGAGTAGAGAGATACACGTATGTACTTTGAAGTAATGTTTCATGAGCAATACCTAAAAATAAAATTGTACTTTTGTATTAGCAAGGTCATTACTAGGTGTTGATCTTAAATCAACAATTAGGTCTACATACACAAAGCACACACACAGCATAAACACAACATAAAATACATAGGCCTGTACTCAAAAACACACACACACACACACACAGTATACAGACAAAAAATAGATTGTGTGTTATATGAAATGACGGCCACACCCCTTCTCACACGTGTGTGGGGGCGTGGCTATGGCGTCACCTCCATAGCCACGCCCCTTATGTGTGCACGACGAGGGGGCGTGGCTATGGCGGGGGCCTATACTCAAAAACACACACACACACACACACAGCATAAACGCCCCCTAAACACACGTGTGTGTGTCTCTGTGTTTGGCGAGGGGGCGTGGCCCCTTCTGTATGAGCGACGAGGGGGCGTGGCTATGGCGTCACCGCCATTGGCGCGACGAGGGGGCGTGGCTATGGCGTCACCGCCATTGACACCATTTTGATTGGCGCCATTTTGGCGTCTATAAATATTACATCACCACACGCCATTACGCCAAACACAGACGCCATTTTGACACCATTTTGATTGGCACCATTTTGGCACAACATAAAACACAACATAAAATACATAGGCCTATACTCAAAAACACACACACACACACACAGCATAAACGCCCCCTAAACACACGTGTGTCTCTCTGTGTTTGGCGAGGGGGCGTGGCTACGGCATCACCGCCATAGCCACGCCCCTTCTGTGTGCGCAACGAGGGGGCGTGGCTATGGCGTCACCGCCATTGGCGCGACGAGGGGTGTGTGTGTGTGTGTGCGTGTGTGTGTCCACACTAGGGATGTAACGATATGACATTTTTAGTACGATACGATACGATACGATATCAAAATTAATATCACGATATCACGATACGATATTAACTTTTAGCTGTCAATTAGATGTAGCACTGCTGATTAAAATAAGACATACAAAAAAGAATTTGCTCTGAAGAAAATATTTATTAACAACAAAACAGAAGCCCATATTACAGATACAATTTCAACAAGGTATGCCTATATTAGCACAATTTGGTTATGCAACTTAATTTAGGCACTTGTCTGTCATTTTAAAATTATCTTTCAAATCAAATCACTTAACAATAGTGTGATCATTTTCAATGTATCTATGTTGGCCTATTACCCTATCAAATCTATTTTTATTTAACACTGTTTTTATCTTAATACATTCTGACTTAATGAAATAAAAAAAGGATTACGATATTTTTATTTGTAAATTATTATTTTAAACATTCTGTCTCAAAATGTATGTTTTTACAAGTGCACTCTTCTCACTCCCTCTCACTATCGGAGGTGGGCAACTTCACCTAAGTGCGACCTAGTAATGATTCCATACTTGTGCGCAACATGCCGCTAGTACACAAGCTAACGTAAAGTTATGGTGAACATATTAAGGATCATTGGACATATTTATATCATCTGTCACGGATGGTCGCCAACCTTACCGTGGATTTGACGATCTTGGCATGGTCTTGTGGATGTTTCTCACGGAGATGAGGTGCCATGTTGGACGTGTTTGCCGCTTTGCGAGGCACTTTTCTCTTGCGGCGTTTGCAAGTCGGCATTCCATCTTCAAGAATTTCGCCGTCTTCATCCTTTGGATCGCCGAAACATTCCCACACTGCCGACCTGGTCCGTTTTGGTGGAGATGCGTCCTCTCCTTCTGCAATTTCTTGTTCGCCTGGATTCATAATTACTGACCCGTGATGAACCACGTTCTGCTCCAACAGGTAAACTAGTTTCAATCGCTTTTTTTCTCTTTTTCTCTCCTCCAACAGGTAAGCTAGTTTCAATCGCTATTCTTTCTCTTTTTATCTCTGCTAGCGTTTTCTCTTCTTGGCTGCTGTGTGCATAATGTTGTTGTAACGGACAGTGCAACACTGAGCTGGTTAGTGTTTACAAACCAGAGAGGGGACTGACTGGTGATTTTCCAGTTAGGAGTCATATTTCAGTGGTGTTGTGTCAATGCTTTATTATTTTGTGTGGTGTGGGCTGCCTGGGCATACAGTGTTAAGTTGAGTGCAACGTTTTAATGACAATGTCGCTCACCAGACTCCCCACAATGACAGTGCGCATTTACCATGCGACCTCGCAGCTACACCGCGACACGGTATTACATGAAAAAACGTACGGTTGACATTCGTGGCCTTTTCATATCGCGATATACCGTTTTACGGTATATCGTTACATCCCTAGTAGTACTACAGTAGTACTACTAGGGATGTAACTACTAGGGATGTAACGATATACCGTTTTACGGTATATCGTTACATCCCTAGTCCACACATAACAAACAAACAAAAACTGCTTAGTCATTGTCATGCAATTTAATGAGCTAATACGGTGGGGACTCCTGTCATTTCGAGGCTCATAAATCAATAAGTATAAGTCCCTTTGTTTCCATAGTTACATATATGTGACCGTCACGAGTGTAGCTACATTTTGATGTATAGATAACGTATGTGGAGTTAATATTGTGGGCGGGATGGCAGTTTTAAAATGGCGTGATCAGTGGTGGAAACCTTCTGTTGCAGTAGGGTGACAGCTTGAAACTGCGTGAAAATACGGGCTTTGGAGTCTGCAATGATGTTACTTCTAGGCTCATAAATCCAAAAGTATAAGTCTGTTTGTTTCCATAGTTACATATATGTGACCGTCACGAGTGTGGCTACATTTTGATGTATAGATTACGTATGTGGAGTTAATATTGTGGGCGGGATGGCAGTTTTAAAAATAGATTGTGTTTTTTTTTTCGTCTGCTCTCCGCTCTAACGTGACGTCACCCGCTCTAACCCGGCGCAATACACACCCATGTTAAACTGTCTGAGGAGCTGAAAAATCAATTAAGTCTGAACTGTAATTGTGTCAAAAGTATGAATGTTATGAAAATTGTGAAATCATGTGTGAATTCATCCAAGTTTCCTGAACGTTTTAATGTTTGAATGGAGTTTCTACCTGAATGTATGAATGAATGGGAAGAGGTTGAATATGAGTGGTTTTGGACACATTTTGAACACTCACCCCCATTCATTTCAATGGGGCCAAAATGCTGTTAAATGTTGAATATTTCGGAAAGTAATAATGGTATGTACAAACAAAGTAGTAGCACTCGATTCCCGGTCAAGGCGCACGTTTTGATGTATTTTTTGCGTGTGTGCTGGCAACGCTGTGAGACTAGTTCCGCGCCGAAAAAACGGCGGAAGAATAAATAATAAAAAAAAAAGATAAGTATGATGGAGAGTAATAGTGTGCTTTGCATTGCAAAGGCACCCTAATAATAAGTATGCAGGAGAGTAATAGTGTGCTTTGCATTGCAAAGGCACCCTAATGATGAATGAACTACAAAATATATACTGATAAGTAAACAACTTAAAGAACTGGAATAAGACATAAGTAAAGTTATTAACACGACACATGAGGAATCTTAATCGGTATATATTGAAATAAAACTAGGAATGTGAGAGAATCTGTATCCTCTATCGTGACCATCCATTAACATACAAAACCAAGGTAGGCGTCACTTGAGGCTTAACAACACAAGAGTCTCCGTCTTGTCTCAGGGGAACTTGGCTTATCAATACAGTAAATCTCCTTGATGTGACTGTGTGTGAGATCATGGGTGGGGGTTAACGTCTCTACTCTGTCAGCCTCAGGAATCTCCTACTGTGAATATAGTGGCCAAAACACCGTCATGTGAAAGTCTGTTGAGGGTTCACTCTGTGGGAGAGGAGCCTAGTGTGCATTACTCCTAACTTATATAAGTATTGTGTTTGCTTTATTTTAGAAATTTCACTTGTTCAAGATGCAATTATTCTATCTGAGAATTACTACGTCATATGATAGCCAGGGATGTCCCTTATCGCCGATTGGCTGGAGGTGGAGCTGTTTCCTTGGCCATTCAGGCTGTGAGTTAATTCCCGGTGCCTTACTGTCTGAGATTCACTTCTGAAACCTATTGTCTCCTATTTGCATATGACCATTTGCTTGTCAATTCTTCTATCCTGTTGGAGGCGTGTTCTTGTCTTTGTTCTCTGTCCTCCAGGAGACCCATTGTTTGAGACGCCCTCCCCCTTCCTATTCAACCCCCACCTCTCTGTCTCCTGCCCTCAATATACATGACCACCTCTCTCTCTCCCAACCCAATCTTTCAACACTTAGTTTTTCTTATAGCACATATCCTTACAAGATGATGCAACTATGTTTTATAATAAAATTCTCCCATAGGAGCTGTCCCCAAGAAGAGACACGCAAGCAGCCACAGTGACTACAGACCGGTGGCCTTGACCTCACATGTGATGAAGTCGCTGGAGAGGCTAGTCCTGAAGCACATCCGTGCGCTAGTCGAACCATCACTGGACCCTCTGCAGTTCGCCTACCAGCCCCGTATTGGAGTGGAAGACGCCATCATCTACCTGTTGCACAGGGCTTATTCTCACCTGGAGGAGGCAGGCAGCGTTGTGAGAGTCACATTCTTTGACTTCTCAAGCGCTTTCAACACCATAAAGCCTGCCCTGCTTGGGACTAAGCTTCTGGACATGCAGGTGGACGCTCCACTAGTGGCCTGGATTACCATCTACCTCACAGGTCGGCCACAGTATGTGAGGCTGCAGAGCAACACGTCGGACACTATTGTGACACACGGGAGCACCTCAGGGGACAGTCCTGTCTCCCTTCCTGTTCTACGCTGTTGTGTGCTGGGGCAGCAGGGTGAAGGCAGCCGACGCCGCCAACAGACTCAACATGCTCATCAGGAAAGCGGGTTCTGTCCTGGGAGTGGAATTGGAGTCTGTGGTAGAGGTCTCTGAGAGGAGGATGCTGAGTAAACTACTCAGTATTATGGACAACGCCTCCCATCCCCTGCACGCCACACTGGTGGCACACCAGAGCACCTTCAGCCATAGACTGAGACTACCGAGGTGCACCACAGAACGCCACAGGAGGTCCTTTCTGCCTGTGGCCATCAAACTTTATAACTCCTCCCTATAACTCCCCCTACAAGACAATGAACACAGCAATATAATGTGCAATATTATCTCTCTACATCATGTGCACTTTCCCAAGTTTTACATGCAATATAACGTTATGTGCAATACTTTACTTTATCATGTACTATATTATTATCATCCTCCTGTCTAAATATTATCTATAACACTATAGCACCACCTCTCACTACATCTCATCTCCTCTTCTCTTCTCTCATCATCATGTACAATATTCTTAATTCTTAATGTCATGTCCAACAATATTTCACTTCAATCATGCCAAATTGTTTTTGCCGTCAAATATCTTATCATGTCTTCAAACTTGTATATTTTAACTGTACATTTGTAAATCCTTTAGTTTATTTTTCATCATTCTGTTTTTATTCTGTATCGCTATGTAACCTGGCACAATAATTTCCTTCGGGATGAATAAAGTTCTATTCTATTCTATTCTACCTGTGTGATCACCCAGGTTCACCTGGGTGATGAGGTTCACCTGGGACCTGAGGTTCACCTGGGTGATGAGGTTCACCTGGAAGCTGAGGTTCACCTGGGTGATGAGGTTCACCTGGGTGATGATGAGGTTCACCTGTGTGATGAGGTTCACCTGGGTGATGATGAGGTTCACCTGTGTGATGAGGTTCACCTGGGTGATGATGAGGTTCACCTGGGTGATGATGAGGTTCACCTGGGTGATGAGGTTCACCTGGGTGATGAGGTTCACCTGGGTGATGATGAGGTTCACCTGGGTGGTGATGAGGTTCACCTGGGTGATGATGAGGTTCACCTGGGTGCTGTACTCTACAAAGCTTCTGCCTTCACTGGTGTGAGGGAAGAAGGAGGAAGGGAGGAGAGACACGCTGGCAACCACAACCTCAGAGAGGGGATGGGAATCAAACCCTGGTTGGGTAAGTGGGAGTGGCTAAGAGGTGGTGGGGGATAAAGGAGGAAAGCTAAGTCCAGGGGAACTCTGTTTATCACTATCTAGTATCACCCTGGTAGACCAGTTTATCACCCTGGCAGACCAGTTTATCACTCTGGTATCACCCTGGTAGACCAGTTTATCACCCTGGCAGACCAGTTTATCACTCTAGCTGGTAGACCAGTTTATCAATCTATCTGGTAGACCAGTTTATCACTATCTGGTAGACCAGTTTATCACTCTATCTGGTAGACCAGTTTATCAATCTATCTGGTAGACCAGTTTATCACTCTATCTGGTAGACCAGTTTATCAATCTATCTCGTAGACCAGTTTATCAATCTATCTGGTAGACCAGTTGATGATGTCACACTCTGCCTTGAGGGATCCACTATTGCCCAAAGCTCCTGCGTCAAGAATCTTGGTGTTCTGCTTGATCCTACGCTTTCTTTCGATTCTTTCGATGTCAAAAGTATCACCAGAACTGCTTTCTTTCATCTTAGAAACATTGCCAAGATCAGACCAATGCTATCCGCTGCGGACGCAGAGACACTCATCCATGCATTTATATCATCCAGACTGGATTACTGTAATGCACTGTTCTCTGGCCTACCGAGCTCTACTACAAAAAGCCTCCAGCTCGTACAGAACGCTGCTGCTAGACTTTTAACGAGAACTAGGAAGTTTGACCACATTACTCCTATTCTCACTTCCCTCCACTGGCTCCCAATAAATGCCAGATCAGATTTTAAGGTGCTACTTCTTACCTACAAGACCCTGCATGGGTCCGCACCATCGTACCCGAAGGACCTTATTGTTCCCTATTGTCCTTCTCGGCCGCTCCGGTCCTCAGGAGCTGGCCTTTTATCAATTCCAAAAGTAAATAAAAAATCAGCAGGAAACAGGACGTTCTCTTATCGAGCACCCTATCTGTGGAACAGTCTGCCACCTGTAATCAGGGAGGCTGACTCTGCTGATATATTTAAGGCGAGACTAAAAACCCACCGATTTACCCTCACCTTTGGCTGCTAGGAGCGCCCCTCAGCTCTAATCTACAGCTAAATCAATACCGTTAGCACTAGCCTACCCTAGCTGCCGATGGGTACTAGGTCTGAGGATACTTGTATGTTTCCTGCTTACTGTGCTCCATCTAACCTTCATGTTGTCTCCATTATCTAGGGTGCTGCTGTGATCGTGACTGGATACCTGGCCACCTCACCTGACGGCTACCAGCTTGCTCTCCAGCCAGCACCCCATCACATTATTACTATTTCATTTACTATTTGTACTTTGTTATTTGCACTTTGTCATGCTTTGTTACCCCTGTTTTTAAATGCCCATATGACACCCATTGCACTCTGAACCATCCCTGGAAGGAGGGATCCCCCACTCTGAGGTTCCTCCTCCAGATTTCTTCCTTGTTAATTAAGGGAGTCGTTTATTGTCCTTAGGGGGGCTTGGGCTAGGGGGGGGGGGGGGGGTGTCATAAATCACGTTTGGCCCATAACAATCTGGCCTGTAAAGCCCTTTGAGACTGTCTTGTGATTCAGGGCTATACAAATAAAATTGAATTGAATTGAATTGAGTTTATCAATCTATCTGGTAGAGCAGTTTATCACTCTATCTGGTAGACCAGTTTATCAATCTATCTGGTAGACCAGTTTATCAATCTATCTGGTAGATCAGCTTATCACTCTATCTGGTAGACCAGTTTATCAATCTATCTGGTAGACCAGTTTATCAATCTATCTGGTAGACCAGTTTATCACTCTATCTGGTAGACCAGTTTATCAATCTATCTGGTAGACCAGTTTATCAATCTATCTGGTAGAGCAGTTTATCAATCTATCTGGTAGACCAGTTTATCAATCTATCTGGTAGACCAGTTTATCACTCTATCTGGTAGACCAGTTTATCACTCTATCTGGTAGACCAGTTTATCAATCTATCTGGTAGATCTGTTTATCAATCTATCTGGTAGACCAGTTTATCACTCTATCTGGTAGACCAGTTTATCACTATCTGGTAGACCAGTTTATCATTCTATCTGGTAGACCAGTTTATTATTATTCTTATTATTATAGCAGTATTAGTAGTATTATTACTACTACTATTATTATTATTATAGCAGTATTAGTAGTATTATTACTACTACAATTATTATTATTATAGCAGTATTAGTAGTATTTTATTACTTACGAACTATTATTATATTCATAGCAGATGAGTAGTATTATTACTACAACTATTATTATTATTATAGCAGTATTAGTAGTATTATTACTACTACGATTATTATTATTATTATAGCAGTATTAGTAGTATTATTACTACTACTATTATTATTATTATTATAGCAGTATTAGTAGTATTATTACTACAACTATTATTATTATTATTATAGCAGTATTAGTAGTATTATTACTACTACGATTATTATTATTATTATAGCAGTATTATTAGTATTATTACTACTACTATGATTATTATTATTATTATAGCAGTATTAGTAGTATTATTACTACTACTATTATAGCAGTATTAGTAGTATTATTACTACTACTACGATTATTATTATTATTATAGCAGTATTAGTAGTATTATTACTACAACTATTATTATTATTATTATAGCAGTATTAGTAGTATTATTACTACTACGATTATTATTATTATTATAGCAGTATTATTAGTATTATTACTACTACTATGATTATTATTATTATTATAGCAGTATTAGTAGTATTATTACTACTACTATTATAGCAGTATTAGTAGTATTATTACTACTACTACGATTATTATTATTATTATAGCAGTATTAGTAGTATTATTACTACAACTATTATTATTATTATAGCAGTATTAGTAGTATTATTACTACTACTATGATTATTATTATTATTATAGCAGTATTAGTAGTATTATTACTACTACTATTATAGCAGTATTAGTAGTATTATTACTACTACTACGATTATTATTATTATTATAGCAGTATTAGTAGTATTATTACTACAACTATTATTATTATTATTATAGCAGTATTAGTAGTATTATTACTACTACGATTATTATTATTATTATAGCAGTATTATTAGTATTATTACTACTACTATGATTATTATTATTATTATAGCAGTATTAGTAGTATTATTACTACTACTATTATAGCAGTATTAGTAGTATTATTACTACTACTACGATTATTATTATTATTATAGCAGTATTAGTAGTATTATTACTACAACTATTATTATTATTATTATAGCAGTATTAGTAGTATTATTACTACTACGATTATTATTATTATTATAGCAGTATTATTAGTATTATTACTACTACTACGATTATTATTATTATTATAGCAGTATTAGTAGTATTACTACTACTATTATAGCAGTATTAGTAGTATTATTAATACTACTACGATTATTATTATTATTATTATAGCAGTATTAGTAGTATTATTAATACTACTATTATAGCAGTATTAGTAGTATTATTACTACTATTATTATTATTCGGAAACCTATTGTCTCCTATTTGCATATGACCATTTGCTTGTCTTAATCAATTATTCTATTCTGTTGGAGGCGTGTTCTTGTCTTTGTTCTCTGTCCTCCTGGAGACCCATCGTTTGAGACTTCCTCCCCCTTCCTATTTGACCTCCACCTCTCTGTCTCCTGCCCTCAATATACATGACCACCTCTCTCTCTCCCAACCCAATCTTTCAACACTTAGTTTTTCTTATAGCACATATCCTTACAGATGATGCAACTATGGTTTTATAATAAAATTCTCCCATGAGCTGTCCCCAAGAAGAGACACGCAAGCAGCCACAGTGACTACAGACCGGTGGTCTTGACCTCACATGTGATGAAGTCGCTGGAGAGGCTAGTCCTGAAGCACATCCGTGCACTAGTCCAACCATCACTGGACCCTCTGCAGTTCGCCTACCAGCCCCACATTGGAGTGGAAGACGCCTACAGTCCATTACAGTCTGGACATCCTACCGCGGCAGATGTCACCGAAGACCCTCTACTCGTTGCCGCTACCCCTCCAATCTCCTCTACCCTATGATCTCAACCTACACAGGCCTTGATGTGAGAGGGGGACTCTGGAATTGCCAATCGTTGGTCAAGAAAACTGAGACCATTCTGGCCTACGCCGCCCTCCAGTCTCTCCACTTCCTGGCTCTCACAGAGACTTGGATCACCCCGGAAAATACCACCACCCCTGCCGCCCTTTCCACGACCTACTCTTTCACACACTCTTTCCCACCTCGACCCTCTGGGCGAGGTGGGGGAACAGGACTCCTCATCTCTCCAAAGTGGTCATACCATGTCCTTCCCCTGGAACACCTGACCAGATCTGCACTTGAACTCCATGCTGTATCTGTTACCCTTCCAATCAAGCTCAACATTGCCGTGATCTACCGACCACCGGGTCCTCTTGGCGACTTCTTCGACGAGATGGATGCCCTCCTCAGCTGTTTTCCCGAAGATGGCACCCCACTTGTCGTTCTGGGCGACTTCAACATCCAGGCAGAGAAGTTACAATCACCCGAATTCATCAACTTCTTCGCCACATTCGGTTTGGCGCTCACTCCTTCCTCCTTCCACCCACAGAGCCGGGAACCAACTTGACCTTGTCTTCACAAGGTCCTGCGCCACTTCGGCACTCTCTGTTACCCCCCTCCCTGTGTCTGATCACCATTTTGTCGCTTTCTCCCTCCCCCTAAAATCTTCCCACCTCCTTACCTGCATATGCCTCACATCGTCACCTCCCGTAGGAACCTGAAAACCTCCTCTCTCCTTCTACTCTCTCTGCAACTGTCCTCTCCTCACTACCTCCCCCCCAACAATTCTCCCTCTTGTCAGTAGAAGAAGCGTCCTCCACTCTGACTTCTTCTCTCTCCTCATCCTTCGACTCACTCTGTCCACTTATCTCCAGACCAGCACGAGCCTCTCCTCCACCTCCCTGGCTGTAGCTCTAATCTACAGCTAAATCAATACCGTTAGCACTAGCCTACCCTAGCTGCCGATGGGTACTAGGTCTGAGGATACTTGTATGTTTCCTGCTTACTGTGCTCCATCTAACCTTCATGTTGTCTCCATTATCTAGAGTGCTGCTGTGATCGTGACTGGATACCTGGCCACCTCACCTGACGGCTACCAGCTTGCTCTCCAGCCAGCACCCCATCACATTATTACTATTTCATTTACTATTTGTACTTTGTCATTTGCATTTTGTCATGCTTTGTTACCCCTGTTTTTAAATGCCCGTATGACACCCATTGCACTCTGAACCATCCCTGGAAGGAGGGATCCCCCACTCTGAGGTTCCTCCTCGAGATTTCTTCCTTGTTAATTAAGGGAGTCGTTTCTTGCCCTTAGGGGGGCTTGGGCTAGGGGGGTGTCATAAATCACGTTTGGCCCATAACAATCTGGCCTGTAAAGCCCTTTGAGACTGTCTTGTGATTCAGGGCTATACAAATAAAATTGAATTGAATTGAATTGAGTTTATCAATCTATCTGGTAGAGCAGTTTATCACTCTATCTGGTAGACCAGTTTATCAATCTATCTGGTAGACCAGTTTATCAATCTATCTGGTAGACCAGTTTATCACTCTATCTGGTAGACCAGTTTATCAATCTATCTGGTAGACCAGTTTATCAATCTATCTGGTAGACCAGTTTATCACTCTATCTGGTAGACCAGTTTATCAATCTATCTGGTAGACCAGTTTATCAATCTATCTGGTAGACCAGTTTATCAATCTATCTGGTAGACCAGTTTATCACTCTATCTGGTAGACCAGTTTATCAATCTATCTGGTAGACCAGTTTATCAATCTATCTGGTAGACCAGTTTATCACTCTATCTGGTAGACCAGTTTATCACTCTATCTGGTAGACCAGTTTATCAATCTATCTGGTAGATCTGTTTATCAATCTATCTGGTAGACCAGTTTATCACTCTATCTGGTAGACCAGTTTATCACTATCTGGTAGACCAGTTTATCATTCTATCTGGTAGACCAGTTTATTATTATTCTTATTATTATAGCAGTATTAG
Source organism: Coryphaenoides rupestris (assembly GCA_002895965.2). Lineage (NCBI taxonomy): Eukaryota > Metazoa > Chordata > Actinopteri > Gadiformes > Macrouridae > Coryphaenoides > Coryphaenoides rupestris. The sequence goes on from PIJE02001702.1 coordinate 20,499, forward strand.
TAGTATTATTACTACTACTATTATTATTATTATAGCAGTATTAGTAGTATTATTACTACTATTATTATTATTATTATAGTTTTTATTTAGTATTTTATTTTTATTATTATTTTTATATTTTATATTTTATATTTTATTATTTTTTTTTTATTATTATTTTTATTTTTATTTTAGTATTTTATTATTTTACTATATTATTATTATTATTACTACTACAATTATTATTATTATTATAGCAGTATTAGTAGTATTATTACTACTACGATTATTATTATTATTATAGCAGTATTAGTAGTATTATTACTACTACTACGATTATTATTATTATTATAGCAGTATTAGTAGTATTATTACTACAACTATTATTATTATTATTATAGCAGTATTAGTAGTATTATTACTACTACTATTATTATTATTATAGCAGTATTAGTAGTATTATTACTACAACTATTATTATTATTATAGCAGTATTAGTAGTATTATTACTACTACGATTATTATTATTATTATAGCAGTATTATTAGTATTATTACTACTACTACGATTATTATTATTATTATAGCAGTATTAGTAGTATTATTACTACAACTATTATTATTATTATTATAGCAGTATTAGTAGTATTATTACTACTACGATTATTATTATTATTATAGCAGTATTATTAGTATTATTACTACTACTATGATTATTATTATTATTATAGCAGTATTAGTAGTATTATTACTACTACTATTATAGCAGTATTAGTAGTATTATTACTACTACTACGATTATTATTATTATTATAGCAGTATTAGTAGTATTATTACTACAACTATTATTATTATTATAGCAGTATTAGTAGTATTATTACTACTACGATTATTATTATTATTATAGCAGTATTATTAGTATTATTACTACTACTATGATTATTATTATTATTATAGCAGTATTAGTAGTATTACTACTACTATTATAGCAGTATTAGTAGTATTATTAATACTACTACGATTATTATTATTATTATTATAGCAGTATTAGTAGTATTATTAATACTACTATTATAGCAGTATTAGTAGTATTATTACTACTATTATTATTATTCGGAAACCTATTGTCTCCTATTTGCATATGACCATTTGCTTGTCTTAATCAATTCTTCTATCCTGTTGGAGGCGTGTTCTTGTCTTTGTTCTCTGTCCTCCTGGAGACCCATCGTTTGAGACTTCCTCCTCCTTCCTATTCAACCCCCACCTCTCTGTCTCCTGCCCTCAATATACATGACCACCTCTCTCTCTCCCAACCCAATCTTTCAACACTTAGTTTTTCTTATAGCACATATCCTTACAAGATGATGCAACTATGTTTTATAATAAAATTCTCCCATAGGAGCTGTCCCCAAGAAGAGACACGCAAGCAGCCACAGTGACTACAGACCGGTGGTCTTGACCTCACATGTGATGAAGTCGCTGGAGAGGCTAGTCCTGAAGCACATCCGTGCACTAGTCCAACCATCACTGGACCCTCTGCAGTTCGCCTACCAGCCCCACATTGGAGTGGAAGACGCCTACAGTCCATTACAGTCTGGACATCCTACCGCGGCAGATGTCACCGAAGACCCTCTACTCGTTGCCGCTACCCCTCCAATCTCCTCTACCCTACGATCTCAACCTACACAGGCCTTGATGTGAGAGGGGGACTCTGGAATTGCCAATCGTCGGTCAAGAAAACTGAGACCATTCTGGCCTACGCCGCCCTCGCAGTCTCTCCACTTCCTGGCTCTCACAGAGACTTGGATCACCCCGGAAAATACCACCACCCCTGCCGCCCTTTCCACGACTACTCCTTTCACACACTCTTTCCCACCTCGACCCTGCTGGGCGAGTGGGGGAACAGGACTCCTCATCTCTCCAAAGTGGTCATACCATGTCCTTCCCCTGGAACACCTGACCAGATCTGCACTTGAACTCCATGCTGTATCTGTTACCCTTCCAATCAAGCTCAACATTGCCGTGATCTACCGACCACCGGGTCCTCTTGGCGACTTCTTCGACGAGATGGATGCCCTCCTCAGCTGTTTTCCCGAAGATGGCACCCCACTTGTCGTTCTGGGCGACTTCAACATCCAGGCAGAGAAGTTACAATCACCCGAATTCATCAACTTCTTCGCCACATTCGGTTTGGCGCTCACTCCTTCTCCTTCCACCCACAGAGCCGGGAACCAACTTGACCTTGTCTTCACAAGGTCCTGCGCCACTTCGGCACTCTCTGTTACCCCCCTCCCTGTGTCTGATCACCATTTTGTCGCTTTCTCCCTCCCCCTAAAATCTCCCACCTCCTTACCTGCTATGCCTCACATCGTCACCTCCCGTAGGAACCTGAAAACTCTCTCTCCTTCTACTCTCTCTGCAACTGTCCTCTCCTCACTACCTCCCCCCCAACAATTCTCCCTCTTGTCAGTAGAAGAAGCGTCCTCCACTCTGACTTCTTCTCTCTCCTCATCCTTCGACTCACTCTGTCCACTTATCTCCAGACCAGCACGAGCCTCTCCTCCACCTCCCTGGCTGTCCGAAACTCTGCGGGCTCATAGAACAGAGTTGCGGGCAGCTGAGAGAAAATGGAGAAAATCAGACTCTGCTGGTGATCTCTCTCACTACCTCCACCTCCTCTCATGTTTCACCTCTACTGTGTCAGCAGCCAAATCAACTCTTCCGCCTCCAACCCCAGGTCACTTTTTTCCATGTTCTTCTCCCTCCTCAACCCTCCCTCCCCTCCTCCTCCCTTCTCCCTCTCAGCAGATGACTTTGCCACCTACTTTACAAAGAAGGTGAAGGACATTACCTCCTCTTTCACCCCTGCTTCTTCCCTCACTCCCCCTTCACCCACCCCTACCAGCCTTACCTGCTTTAACCCCCTCTCCTCTGAAGAAGTCAACAGGCTTGTGACATCCAACCATGCCACCACCTGCCCCCTTGACCCAATCCCGTCCTCTCTTCTCCAAGACATCTCGGGCGACATCCTTCCCTTCCTCACCACCCTAACTAACACCTCCATCACTTCAGGCCTGTTTCCGACTGCCTTCAAGACCGCCAGAATCAAGCCACTCCTTAAGAAACCCACCCTGGACACCACTGACGTCCAACACTACAGACCTGTGTCTCTCCTATCATTCCTCTCCAAAACCATAGAACGTGCTGTCTCCACCCAACTATCATCCTATCTCTCCGAGAACAACCTGCTCGACCCTCATCAGTCAGGCTTCAAAGCGGCGCACTCCACGGAGACGGCCCTGCTTGCAGTATCAGAGTCCCTTTGCGACGCCAGAAGCTCTTCCCTCTCATCCGTGCTCATCCTCCTTGACCTGTCCGCCGCTTTCGACACAGTGAACCACCAGATTCTCCTCTCCACCCTGGCAGAGCTTGGCATCACTGGAACTGCGTTATCCTGGTTCACTTCCTACCTGACAGATCACACTTATCAGGTCACATGGAATGGCTCCCTGTCCAGACCCTGCACCCTTGACACCGGAGTACCCCAAGGCTCAGTACTGGGACCCCTTCTGTTTTCTTTATACATTAGATCTCTCGGCTCTGTAATCACATCCCACGGCTTCTCCTACCACTGCTATGCTGATGACACCCAACTGTTTCTCTCCTTCCCCCCCTCAGACACCCACATCGCAACACGCATCTCAAAATGCCTGGCCGACATCAGCAGATGGACGACCGCCAACCACCTGAAGCTCAACCTCGACAAGACTGAGCTTCTCTTCATACTGGGTAAAGACTGCCCTCAGATGGACCTACTTGTCACCATCGAGGACATCGAAGTCTCCCCTGCACCCACGGCAAGGAACCTTGGCGTGGTACTGGATGACCAGCTGTCCTGCAACGCCAACATTACCTCTGTGGCCCGATCTTGTAGAATTGCTCTCTACAACATCCGCAAGATCCGGCCCTTCCTCACACGTGAAGCAGCGCAGATCCTGGTCCAAGCGCTCGTTATCACTCGTCTCGACTACTGCAACTCTCTCCTGGCTGGACTCCCCGCCTCAACAATCAAGCCCTTACAACGCATCCAGAACGCAGCAGCACGCCTCATGTCCAACCTACCTAAATTCTCCCATGTAACCCCCCTCTTCCGCAACCTCCACTGGCTCCCGGTAATCGCTCGCATTCGATTCAAGACACTGGTACTGACTTTCATGGCTGTCAACGGAACCGCCCCTACCTACCTCCAAAAATTAGTCCGACCCTACGCCCCAACCCGAGCACTCCGCTCGGCAACTTCTGCCAAACGACTGGTACCGCCTTCACTAAAAACAGCCAAACATCGCTCTTCCAAGTCCCAACTCTTCACGGTTCTGGCTCCGCAGTGGTGGAATGAGCTCCCGGCTCATGTCAGGACGGCCGAGTCGCTCGCCACCTTCCGCAAGAGACTCAAGACCCACCTGTTCAGAGTTCACCTGGACTCTACATAACCCCCCCCTAGACTCAAGACCCCCGTAACCCCCCCTAGCACTAACCTGTGTGTTTATATGTCTTAACACTTATTAATGGCACTTAGCATTGTTGTTCGTTCTCAGATGTTGTATCATGCTTAGAATTGCACGCCTGCCCAGCTACTTATGCAGGCAACTTGGCAATTATGAAACTCGTTCTATTCGTCTCGTAAATATGAATTCTCTAAACCTGCTCTATTCTTATCTTCAGGTACCACAGTGATATATTGCTGCCTCTCCTTCAACAAATGTACTCTTTGTAAGTCGCTTTGGATAAAAGCGTCTGACAAATGCCCTAAATGTAAATGTAAATATAAAACCACAAGGGATCGGCAGCTCCGGGCTCATTCTGATACACATCCTCTCTACACACATACATGCGCACCACTCATGCTCATCCACTCATCACCAACACGCATCCATCCACCTCTAGACACATGTAGTTTTTGTTTGATTGGTCGAATAAATTACATTTTACTTACAGAAGTCTGTTGTCCGACTTCCCTTTTTTATGTTGCGGTCATATGAGCTGGACCTACTTGTCACAATTGAGTACATCAAAATCTCCCCTACACCCACTGCAAGGAACCTTGGTGTGGTACTGGATGACCAGCTGTCCAAATCACCTCTGTGACCCGATCTTGTAGAATTGCTCTACAACTTCTGCAGGATCCGGCTGGACAACTGGTACCACCTTCACTAAAAACAGCCAAACATCGCTCTTCCAAGTCTCAGCTCTTCACTGTTCTGGCACCGAAGTGGTGGAATGAACTCTTGGCCGATGTCAGCACGGCCAAGTCACTTGCCAGCTTCCACAAGAGACTCAAGACCCACCTGTTCAGAGTTCACCTCGACTCTGCATAACCCCCCTCCTTAACAAGAGACTCAAGACCCACCTGTTCAGAGTTCACCTGGACTCTACATAACCCCCCTCCTTAACAAGAGACTCAAGACCCACCTGTTCAGAGTTCACCTGGACTCTACATAACCCCCCTCCTTAACAAGAGACTCAAGACCCACCTGTTCAGAGTTCACCTGGACTCTACATAACCCCCCTCCTTAACAAGAGACTCAAGACCCACCTGTTCAGAGTTCACCTGGACTCTACATAACCCCCCTCCTTAACAAGAGACTCAGACTCACCTGTTCAGAGTTCACCTGGACTCTACATAACCCCCCTCCTTAACAAGAGACTCAAGACCCACCTGTTCAGAGTTCACCTGGACTCTACATAACCCCCCTCCTTAACAAGAGACTCAAGACCCACCTGTTCAGAGTTCACCTGGACTCTACATAACCCCCCTCCTTAACAAGAGACTCAAGACCCACCTGTTCAGAGTTCACCTGGACTCTACATAACCCCCCTCCTTAACAAGAGACTCAAGACCCACCTGTTCAGAGTTCACCTGGACTCTGCATAACCCCCCCCACCTTCCCCCAGCACTAACTTGCGTTAGCATTGCTTGGCATATTGTATGTTCTTAGATGTTGGTAATGTGTTCAGAATTGCACGTCTGCTCTTATCCCAGCTATTATGCAGGCAACTTGGCAATTCTGAAACTTGTTCTATTAACCTCGGAACTATGAATGCTCTAAACCTGCTCTATTCTTATCTTCAGGTACCACAGTGATATATTGCTGTCTCCTTCAACAAATGTACTTTTTGTAAGTCGCTTTGGATAAAAGTGCCGTAAATGTAAATGTGCAGAAGAGGTCCTGGAGGTTATCATGTGTCAGGGACCGTATAGAAGAGGTTCTGGAGGCTATCATGTGTCAGGGACCGTATAGAAGAGGTTCTGGAGGCCATAATGTGTTTACAACTGTATAGAAGAGGTTCTGGAGGTTATGTGTTTAGGACCATATAGAAGAGGTTCTGGAGGCTATCATGTGTTAGGGACCGTATAGAAGAGGTTCTGGAAGCCATAATGTGTTTAGGACCATATAGAAGAGGTTCTGGAGGCTATCATGTGTTAGGGACCGTATAGAAGAGGTTCTGGAAGCCATAATGTGTTTAGGACCATATAGAAGAGGTTCTGGAGGCTATCATGTGTTAGGGACCGTATAGAAGAGGTTCTGGAAGCCATAATGTGTTTAGGACCATATAGAAGAGGTTCTGGAGGCTCTCATGTGTTTCTTAAGGTGTATATATTTATTATCTTTCTGTTTTGTCACATTAGTTTAGATCATATCTGGTTGTGTTTTTAGAAACTTGGCTTGAAATGTTTTACTTCAATCTTGATTGCTTTGACTTGTCACTTGTTAGTTTGGCTGAACGCATCTGATAAATGCCTACATGTAAATGTAACGATGTAATAAATGGATAAAAGCATTTGCCTGATGATGTCAATGTAAATGGAACCTTTTTGTGGTCCACACAAAGTTTAGAAGATGCTGCTTTATGTGCACATACATATAAATTAATCAATCAATCTAATTACTGTCGGCTGTCGGGCGTTTTGCACAAAAAGTTTTTCACTCACTGCTTATACTCACGTGTAAATTGTGAAGTGACAATAAAATACTTGAAACTTGAAACTTGAAACATCACTCAATTTTAAACCAAACATGTAAAAGCTCATATGGTGTGACTGTGCTTTTTCACGTTTAATCTTTAATAAATATATCACTCCATTACAGCAGTCAGCAGTGGCTAGCTAGTAGCATGGAGAGGGCTAGTTAGTAGCGTAGAGAGGGCTAGCTAGTAGCATGGAGAGGGCTAGCTAGTAGCATGGAGAGGGCTAGCTAGTAGCATAATAATAATAATATAATAATACTTATAATATAATAGTAATGACAATAATAATAATGATAAGATACTGTAACCCAGGGGTCATCAACCTTTAACTTCCACTATAAGATACTGTAACCCAGGGGTCATCAACCTTTAACTTCCACTATAAGATACTGTAACCCAGGGGTCACCAACCTTTAACTTCCACTATAAGATACTGTAACCCAGGGGTCACCAACCTTTAACTTCCACTATAAGATACTGTAACCCAGGGGTCATCAACCTTTAACTTCCACTATAAGATACTGTAACCCAGGGGCCATCAACCTTTAACTTCCACTATAAGATACTGTAACCCAGGGGCCATCAACCTTTTAACTTCCACTATAAGATACTGTAACCCAGGGTCACCAACCTTTAACTTCCACTATAAGATACTGTAACCCAGGGGTCATCAACCTTTAACTTCCACTATAAGATACTGTAACCCAGGGGTCACCAACCTTTAACTTCCACTATAAGATACTGTAACCCAGGGGTCATCAACCTTTAACTTCCACTATAAGATACTGTAACCCAGGGGTCATCAACCTTTAACTTCCACTATAAGATACTGTAACCCAGGGGTCACCAACCTTTAACTTCCACTATAAGATACTGTAACCCAGGGGTCACCAACCTTTAACTTCCACTATAAGATACTGTAACCCAGGGGTCATCAACCTTTAACTTCCACTATAAGATACTGTAACCCAGGGGTCACCAACCTTTAACTTCCACTATAAGATACTGTAACCCAGGGGTCACCAACCTTTAACTTCCACTATAAGATACTGTAACCCAGGGGTCATCAACCTTTAACTTCCACTATAAGATACTGTAACCCAGGGGTCACCAACCTTTTTAAGCCCCAGATCCCTGACCTCAGCCTTGGTGAAAGGCAAGGTCTACTGGAGAGAAAAAGCAGCCCAGTCTGTATTTCCAACTTGAGGCCTTTTATTTAGCTTAATTTAATTACATGAAGTCAATTTGAATTTGATGCAACGAAGAACAAATCAAATGACGTCATGAAACAAAAAGAAAGAAAGAGAAAAAAAAAAATGAAATGAAAATCTTCCACAACCGTAGTGAACATAATCGAAGGAGAATGACCAACCTAGAACCGTCTCCTTCAGGTCAAGCCTGGTTGTATGATAAGAGTCAGTCCACCCAGTATCTCACCAGCCAGACGTGACTCTGGGGCCGTGTCTTGCTCTGAGGTCATCCCGTCCCGTATGACCTGGATTCGGGTCACAGTCGCTCGGCGTGTCATTGTCATTGTCATTGTCATTGTCATTGTCCGCCACAGAGAAGTGAGCGTGTCTCTGGGTCTCTATGGATAAGTTGTTCAAAGTCTCAGGGTCACTGAGGCTCTGCACCCGCTGGAGGGAAGTGGCTCCCACGTGTGAACAGGTTGCATATTGACAACGTGAAAGACTCCTGCATCTGCACCTGAAGTCAGCCTGTAGTTAACATCCCCAAGTTTCTGGCTGACACGGAGTGGGCCTGTGAACAGGGGTGCTAGCTTAGCGGTGAAGCTGGACTGTGCATCAGACCGAGGATGGGACTTAATCCTAACAAGGTCACCGTCCCCATAGGTAGTTTGACGACGTCTCAGGTCATAGTAATGTTTTAGTTTGACATGACTGTGGTCAAGGGCTGCCCTGGCGTGATCGTGGGCTTCCTGAAGGGAGGTCCTAGGCCTCCTGTGCTGTGAGGGGGTGTGGCTTGCCGTCGGCTGCAAGCAAAGGGGCGGGGCGTCTCGTTCTCGGGGGCCGCCCACAGTATATATACTGCCGTGTGTCCCAACGCATCACAGGTGTGCAGCCTCACTGGTTCACCTGGTTCAGTCTTCTAACTACTGGTTCACCTGGGTCAGTCTTCTAACTACTGGTTCACCTGGTTCAGTCTTCTAACTACTGGTTCACCTGGTTCAGTCTTCTAACTACTGGTTCACCTGGTTCAGTCTTCTAACTACTGGTTCACTATTAATAGTCTTAACCTGGCGAGTTGTTATATAACTGAACTTTGACCTGTGGGGAGAGAGACAGTGCGGCAGGACATTGACCTGCTGAGAGACCTGCTTGTTGTTCAGACCGGAGAGACCAGAACAAGGTAGACCTCTAGTCCAGAGACCAGAACCACCAGGAGAAGACCCCTGTAGACCCAGAGGGACTACCACCAGGACCAGGACATGGCCCAGAGGACCCCCGCCGTCTCCTCTGCCACAGGGCAGCCAGACTTCGTCCACCTGAACAACCTGGCGTGTGAAGCGGCCGGAGGGAAGGTGAGGGGTCCCTCCTGGGTTAGAGGATCTACTCCTGGTTGCTCCCAGGCAGGAGGCTGAGGGTGGGGTTAGTGTCTAGGGTTAGTGTGTAGGGTTAGTGTAGGGTTAGTGTGTAGGGTCTAGGGTTAGTGTTTAGGGTGTAGGGGTTAGTGTCTAGGGGTTAGTGTCTAGGGTTAGTGTGTAGGGTCTAGGGTTAGGGTTTAGGGTGTAGGGGTTAGTGTTAGGGTCTAGGGTGAGGGGTTAGGGGAGGTGTAGGGTAGGCGTTTAGGGAGCCAGTGGAGGTTGCGGAAGAGGGGGGTTACATGGGAGAATTTAGGTAGGTTGAACACGAGGCGTGCTGCTGTGTTCTGGATGCGTTGTAAGGGCTTGATTGTTGAGGCGGGGAGTCCAGCCAGGAGAGAGTTGCAGTAGTCGAGACGAGTGATAACGAGCGCTTGGACCAGGATCTGCGCTGCTTCACGTGTGAGGAAGGGCCGGATCTTGCGGATGTTGTAGAGAGCAATTCTACAAGATCGGGCCACAGAGGTAATGTTGGCGTTGCAGGACAGCTGGTCATCCAATACCACGCCAAGGTTCCTTGCCGTGGGTGCAGGGGAGACTTCGATGTCCTCGATGGTGACAAGTAGGTCCATCTGAGGGCAGTCTTTACCCGGTATGAAGAGAAGCTCAGTCTTGTCGAGGTTGAGCTTCAGGTGGTTGGCGGTCGTCCATCTGCTGATGTCGGCCAGGCATTTTGAGATGCGTGTTGCGATGTGGGTGTCTGAGGGGGGGAAGGAAAGAAACAGTTGGGTGTCATCAGCATAGCAGTGGTAGGAGAAGCCGTGGGACGTGATTACAGAGCCGAGAGATCTAATGTATAAAGAAAACAGAAGGGGTCCCAGTACTGAGCCTTGGGGTACTCCGGTGTCAAGGGTGCAGGGTCTGGACAGGGAGCCATTCCATGTGACCTGATAAGTGCGATCTGTCAGGTAGGAGGTGAACCAGGATAACGCAGTTCCAGTGATGCCAAGCTCTGCCAGGGTGGAGAGGAGAATCTGGTGGTTCACTGTGTCGAAAGCGGCGGACAGGTCAAGGAGGATGAGCACGGATGAGAGGGAAGAGCTTCTGGCGTCGCGAAGGGACTCTGATACTGCAAGCAGGGCCGTCTCCGTGGAGTGCGCCGCTTTGAAGCCTGACTGATGAGGGTCGAGCAGGTTGTTCTCGGAGAGATAGGATGATAGTTGGGTGGAGACAGCACGTTCTATGGTTTTGGAGAGGAATGATAGGAGAGACACAGGTCTGTAGTGTCGGACGTCGGTGGTGTCCAGGGTGGGTTTCTTAAGGAGTGGCTTGATTCTGGCGGTCTTGAAGGCAGTCGGAAACAGGCCTGAAGTGATGGAGGTGTTAGTTAGGGTGGTGAGGAAGGGAAGGATGTCGCCCGAGATGTCTTGGAGAAGAGAGGATGGGATTGGGTCAAGGGGGCAGGTGGTGGCATGGTTGGATGTCACAAGCCTGTTGACTTCTTCAGAGGAGAGGGGGTTAAAGCAGGTAAGGCTGGTAGGGGTGGGTGAAGGGGGAGGGAGGGAAGAAGCAGGGGTGAAAGAGGAGGTAATGTCCTTCATTCTTTGTAAAGTAGGTGGCAAAGTCATCAGCCGAGAGGGAGGAGGAGGAGGAGGGAGGGTTGAGGAGGGAGGAGAACATGGAAAAAAGTTTCCTGGGGTTGGAGGCGGAAGAGTTGATCTTTGTAAGATAGAAGGCAGATTTGGCTGCTGACACAGTAGAGGTGAAACATGAGAGGAGGTGGAGGTAGTGAGAGAGATCATCAGCAGAGTCAGATTTTCTCCATTTTCTCTCAGCTGCCCGCAACTCTGTTCTATGAGCCCGCAGAGTTTCGGACAGCCAGGGAGGTGGAGGAGAGGCTCGTGCTGGTCTGGAGATAAGTGGACAGAGTGAGTCGAAGGATGAGGAGAGAGAAGAAGTCAGAGTGGAGGACGCTTCTCTACTGACAAGAGGGAGAATTGTTGGGGGGGAGGTAGTGAGGAGAGGACAGTTGCAGAGAGAGTAGAGGGAGAGAGAGTTTTCAGGTTCCTACGGGAGGTGACGATGTGAGGCGTAGCAGGTAGGGAGGTGGGAGATTTTAGGGGGAGGGAGAAAGCGACAAAATGGTGATCAGACACAGGGAGGGGGGTGACAGAGAGTGCCGAAGTGCCGAAGTGGCGCAGGACCTTGTGAAGAAAGGTAACTGGTCTGTTCCACTATAAGATACTGTAACCCAGGGGTCACCAACCTTTAACTTCCACTATAAGATACTGTAACCCAGGGGTCATTTAACTTCCACTATAAGATACTGTAACCCGGAGGTCACCAACCTTATAACTTCCACTATAAGATAGCTGTAACCCAGAGGTCACCAACCTTAACTTCGCAGCTATAAGATACTGTACCCAGGGGATTCATCAACCTTTAACTTCCACTATAAGATACTGTAACCCAGGGGTCACCAACCTTTAACTTCCACTATAAGATACTGTAACCCAGGGGTCACCAACCTTTAACTTCCACTATAAGATACTGTAACCCAGGGGTCATCAACCTTTAACTTCCACTATAAGATACTGTAACCTAGGGGTCATTATCATACGTATTATAAGTATGATAGATGCTCGCTGTTCTGGTGTCCTTATGGCACAGCGGTGGTGTACAAGCAGACAGACCAGAGACACCAGCAGCACTCAACCTGATTTATTTAAGACCCACAGTGAAATCAAGTGGAAAGAAAGCCCCACAGTGGACATGCATGGTCTGCAGTCGCCTGATCCTTATTCTATTAGTTTTGATTCAATATTTCTTTCATATTTAAATTATTTTTTTGTTATTTGCCTTCATTAAGGCTTCAAGCTGCGTGTAACAAGAAATAAGGGGGGAAACGGAGGAGTCAAAAGCACAAACGGGTTTCTTCCAACAGACAACAGAAAATCCCAATGAACGAGCCACCAAGGCCACACCAAATGTTCACTAGCCCAAGGTCCCTACGGTCCAAGCTACAAGTAATCCAACAACGAATCTGACACGCCCTCTCTTAAGCCACACGTCACTCGGCCAGCGTTTCCAGGCAGGTCTGATGCCACAGGTCTGATGCCACACCTCTGTCACACTGCCACAGGTCTGCCACCATGCTGCCTGCCCTGAGAGGAGGACCTGCTTAATTGCTTAATTGCTTAATTGCTTCATGGCGTCCACCTGTGTGCCCAACATAAGCAATTAAGCCGATCCACTCCTGCAGGAAACACAAGAAGAAACAGAAAAGACAAAACACGGCCCAGCCTAGCGAGCCGTAACACCCCCACTCTGTGTTCCTTCTCCACGTTTCTTCCTTGTTCATTCTAAGGGAGAGTCGTTCCCTTCCAGGGGGGTGTCATCATCACATGACCCATAATCACATGGCCCATAATAATCTGGCCTGGAAAGCCCTTTGAGACTGTACTGTGATTAAGGGCTATACAAATACAACTGACTTGACTCTCTGTACTGTATGTTCCATTTGACATCTGTTTGGTTAATGTCTCATGTTTTATCTGATAGTCTGTCTCCCATGTGTTTTAGTTGTGTAACCTGATGGTTATTCATCGTTTCCTGTTTTATTTTGTAGTCTGCTCGTGTTCAGTTATTCCCTGTATTGTCGTTTCCCCGCCCCTTGATTGTCTGCACCTTTCTCCTCTTATAAACCTGTGTTCCCGGTCACATCCTGGTCGTAGTTCGTGTCCATACTGAGCCTCGTTGCCTTGGTTTTCATCTCCTCTCGCCTCGCCTGAGCCTCGTTGCCTTGGTTTTCACCAGCAACCTGAGGGATGCCAGGGGACCACCCTACCAACTGAGCCACCGTTGCCCCTCAACAAACAGGACATTTATTTCACTTTTCAGTTTTACGGCGATTCGACTTTAATAGCATAAAAGTTAGAGGGGAAAAAACATGACAACGACAATCATCCCGTCAGCACCACCCCAAGATAAGAAGACAAGAAATGGACAAGTGGAATGCACGGAAGCCAAATGCCTCCGTTATAGCAAATCTAATAATAATAATAATATAATAATAGGGCACAGGTACAGGTCTCATCTTCACTAGTCCACTACCCACGCCCTGGTACAGGTCAAGTAGCAGAGCCATCATAAGTGTTTGTCCTACAATGACGCCTCTGTGAAAAGATGTGTTGTTTCTGAGTGCACCATTCTTCCTTCCTTTCATTGACAGCGTTGGGTATCAGCGTGATACTACTTATAAACACTTTACAGTACTATTGTCACGATGACATGTGATGCCACATGGCCAAACAACCACACCAACAGGTCTGCAAACGTGAATCTCATCACTGAAGCAGAAACACTGATATGGACCGGCAGGAAAGGCACATCTGCGCAACGAGGTATCAGCCGGGGCCCAACCCGAACCCAGATCCGATGTGTTGATCTCGCCACGGCAAGGCGTGGCACAGAGAAGCCTCCTCTGATTCGCTGTCGGTGTTGGGCTTGGTCAGCCTCTCCAGCTCCTCGCCATCCTGCAAGACAGACAAAAGTCAGTCACAAAGCGGTCTTGCAAATCACACTTTATATGAATAAGCCGCGCGCCATTGATGGCGGGAAGGTGGGGGTTAGGGTCAAGTCATCCCGATGTCGTGTGTAAGTAGTTCATGAAGTATTAGGGCAAGGTGAAAACACAGAGTGAGCGGGTCGTACCCCTCTGGACCTCTCAAAGACCTCGCCGTTGCCCAACCGCAGATTCTCCTGCTGCAGGCTGTACTCGGGGTCTTTGGCACGGCTGGCGTGGTACACGAAGATGGCCAGCAGCACCACCAGCGCCTGCAGGAAGAAGTCCAGCGACGGCCGGAAGTCAAACAGGAAGACGGAGAGGCCCGTGACGAGCACAGTCGTGATCTGACCCGTCAGCACATGGAACATGTTGTCTCTGAACTTCAGGATGAAGGCGACGGACAGACCCAAGGCAGCTAGGAGGCCGAAGGCAGAACAACACAAGAAATTGTTACTGGATTTTATTCAAGAGGAGGACCGACTTTATCTCATCTACATTTGTCACAATTTAAAAAAAGTAATATAGAAAGTCATAGCTAAATAACGTGCGAGTTTTGAACCCTCCGCCAGATGAGAAGGGTTAGGGATTACATCCCTTAATAATTCTTAGCACAGTCAATATAAAACGGTCAAGTTGTATGTCGGCACGGCGGCTTCGCGACTCACCGGTGACCAGCACCAGGGCCAGAGAGCAGACGTTGTGGCCGTGGAGGAGACCACAGTGCAGCATGAGACCCCGCGACTCCCGGCCCAGACCCAGCGTCAGGCCGTTGAACACCAGACCGAAGCCATACCTGCACACGACACAACGACATGCTAGACAGGACGAGGCTCTCCCTGAACACCAGACCGAAGCCATACCTGCACACGACACAACGACATGCTAGACAGGACCAGGCTCTCCCTGAACACCAGACCGAAGCCATACCTGCACACGACACAACGACATGCTAGACAGGACCAGGCTCTCCCTGAACACCAGACCGAAGCCATACCTGCACACGACACAACGACATGCTAGACAGGACCAGGCTCTCCCTGAACACCAGACCGAAGCCATACCTGCACACGACACAACGACATGCTAGACAGGACGAGGCTCTCCCTGAACACCAGACCGAAGCCATACCTGCACACGACACAACGACATGCTAGACAGGACCAGGCTCTCCCTGAACACCAGACCGAAGCCATACCTGCACACGACACAACAACATGCTAGACAGGACGAGGCTCTCCCTGAACACCAGACCAAAGCCATACCTGCACACGACACAACGACATGCTAGACAGGACCAGGCTCTCCCTGAACACCAGACCGAGCCATTACCTGCACACGACACAACGACAATGCCTAGACAGGACGACCAGGCTCCCCTGACACCAGACCGAAGCCATACCTGCACACGACACAACGACATGCTAGACAGGACAGGCTCTCCCCTGAACACCAGACCAAGCCATACTGCACACGACACAACGACATGCTAGACAGGACCAGGCTCTCCCTGAACACCAGACCGAAGCCAATACCTGCACACGACACAACAACATGCTAGACAGGACCAGGCTCCTCCCTGAACACGCAGACACGAAGCCATACCTGCACAACACAACGACATGCTAGACAGGACGAGGCTCTCCCTGAACACCAGACCGAAGCCATACCTGCACACGACACAACGACATGCTAGACAGGACGAGGCTCTCCCTGAACACCAGACCGAAGCCATACCTGCACACGACACAACAACATGCTAGACAGGACGAGGCTCTCCCTGAACACCAGACCAAAGCCATACCTGCACACGACACAACGACATGCTAGACAGGACCAGGCTCTCCCTGAACACCAGACCGAAGCCATACCTGCACACGACACAACGACATGCTAGACAGGACAGGCTCTCCCTGAACACCAGACCAAAGCCATACCTGCACACAGACACAAACAATGCTAGACAGGACGAGGGCTCTCCCTGAACACCAGACCAAAGCCAATACCTGCACACGACACAACAACATGCTAGACAGGAACAGGCTCTCCTGAACACCAGACCGAAGCCATACCTGCACACGACACAACAACATGCTAGACAGGACGAGGCTCTCCCTGAACACCAGACCAAAGCCATACTGCACACGAACACGACATGCTAGACAGGACCAGGCTCTCCCTGAACACCAGACCGAAGCCATACCTGCACACGACACAACGACATGCTAGACAGGACCAGGCTCTCCCTGAACACCAGACCGAAGCCATACCTGCACACGACACAACGACATGCTAGACAGGACGAGGCTCTCCCTGAACACCAGACCGAAAGCCATACCTGCACACGACACAACAACATGCTAGACAGACCAGCTCTCCCTGAAACACCAGACCGAAGCATACCTGCACACGACACAACAACATGCTAGACAGGACCAGGCTCTCCCTGAACACCAGACCGAAGCCATACCTGCACACGACACAACAACATGCTAGACAGGACCAGGCTCTCCCTGAACACCAGACCGAAGCCATACCTGCACACGACACACAATCATGCTAGACAGGACCAGGCTCTCCCTGAACACCAGACCGAAGCCATACCTGCACACGACACAACAACATGCTAGACAGGACCAGGCTCTCCCTGAACACCAGACCGAAGCCATATCCTGCCACACGACACAACGAACATGCCTAGACAGGAACCAGGCTCTGCTTGGGGCAACTCGCTTATTATCTGCTTCCTTTAATCCGCACCAAGTTATACTTGGTGGTGCAAAATGTAGAAATAGTCCTGGTCAAGCCTCCCCATATGATATTCCTGGATGTGTGTTTCCTACAGCTTCCTGGATGTGTGTTTCTTACAGCTTCCTGGATGTGTGATTCCTACAGCTTCCTGGATGTGTGTTTCTTACAGCTTCCCTTCCTGGATGTGTGTTTCCTACAGCTTCCTGGATGTGTGTTTCCTACAGCTTCCTGGATGTGCGTGTTTTTCTTCCTGGATGTGTGTTTCTTACAGCTTCCCTTCCTGGATGTGTGTTTCCTTACAGCTTCCTGGATGTGTGTTTCTTACAGCTTCCTGGATGTGTGTTTCCTACAGCTTCCTGGATGTGTGTTTCCTACAGCTTCCTGGATGTGTGTTTCTTACAGCTTCCTGGATGTGTGTTTCTACAGCTTCCTGGATGTGTGTTTCTTACGGTTTCCTACAGCTTCCTGGATGTGTGTTTCTTACAGCTTCCTGGATGTGTGTTTCTTACAGCTTCCTGGATGTGTGTTTCCTACAGCTTCCTGGATGTGTGTTTCCTACAGCTTCCTGGATGTGTGTTTCCTACAGCTTGCTGTTCTGGATGAAGATGCTCTCGGTCAGCTGCTCTCCGTCCTTGAAGATCTTCTCATTGTAGATGTTGGCCGTGGAGGAGACGAGGCACTGGATGAGGAGGAGCACATGTCCGACGCCCAGCGCCTGCAGCCGGCCCGCCAGGCCGACGCTCCAAGACTGCTCTGCGGCGGAGGTCGGCCACCACTCGCCCGCGCTGGAACACGACAAAGCAAACTGTTTTGTTTTATGCATACGAGTTCGTACGCACCTGACCTGGACAAAAATCATTCCCCCGGCGATGGAGCGCACTTCAGTCGCCACCGGTTGAAGAAACACCAGAAATAGGGAAAGTAGCAGTTTGGTGAGATTACATAACTCATTCTTGCCGTAGACTTGGCCGAAACTAAGGATCAGACGTTACTAGAGGGGGATTAAAATGAAAAACGGTTTGATAAACAGTTCAAAACTACTCTGCTCTTCGACTCTTAAATCTGTATTTTGCAAACTGGTCTGTTGCTCCAGGATCACACAATGCCCTGAGAGTAACAGCACATTATTAAGGTAAGATACCATCAACATCACGAGTAATGATGGTACAATACCAGCCCACCTTCCGTTCCTCATGTGCTCCAGCAGCTGGGTATAGAGCACACAGGAGTTGGAAGGGGCTGACAAGGGGCTGCTGTGCAGCGGCGTCCGAGGCAGCGAGTGGCGCTCTGGAGACCCCGTGGTGAGCGAGATGATGGAAAGGACCAGGATGAGCAGCGCCGCCCACTGGACCCAGGACAGGCGCCTCCTGGAGGAGAGCGCAGGAACCACCGGCGCAAGGTTGAGTCACAAGTAAGTCGACTATTAAGGAAGAAACCATTATGGAGGGCTTCATTCCACTTATACAAAAATAGCAAATGATCACGGTTATCAGCATTATCTCAGTATTGTTAAAATGTGCTTTTCTATTTTCAATATAACAGCACCAAGCCAACATTACTGTGATTACTGTAATGCACTCCTCATCGGGATCCCTAGTAACAGCCTCCGGAAACTCCAGTATGTCCAAAACAGCGCTGCTAGGATCCTGATGAGGGTGCGCAAATATGATCACATCACCCCCATCCTCAAATCTCTTCACTGGCTCCCCGTCTCACTTAGGATTGAGTTCAAGGTCTCCCTCCTTACCCACCAGTGCATACACGGAAATGCCCCCCGCTACCTCAAGGAACTCCTTACCCCTCAGACCTCCTCACGTACCCTCCGCTCTGCAACCACCAACCTCCTCAAACCCCCCAGGACCAAGCTCCGCACCACGGGGGATCGGGCATTCTGCTCGGCCGCTCCCAGCCTGTGGAATGCTCTCCCCGACTACCTGAGGGCACCACAGACTGTGGATGCTTTTAAACGAGGCCTGAAAACCTACCTTTTTTCCAGAGCCTTCTGCTAGATTTTTATACTTAGTTTTTAGCACTTTCATGCTTTTTAATCTGTAGCACTTTGAGTTTTTCTTAAATGTAAAGTGCAATACAAATACAATTTATTATTGTTATTATTATTTGAATTGTTTTTGGTATTTTTTCTCGGCTAACTAAAACTTAAACTGGGGAGCTGAAAATAGAAATGAAAGTGAATAAAGTGAATAGGGTGAAGCACATTACAGAGTTAGGGTTGGGTGTACCTTACTTCAGACTTAGGCGTCCCTTACTTCAGGTTTAGGTGTCCCTTACTTCAGCGTTAGGTGTCCCTTACTTCAGGGTTAGGTGTCCCTTACTTCAAGGTTAGGTGTACCTTACTTTGAGGTTATAGTTAGGGTAAGGTGTCCCTTAGTTCAGGGTTAGAGTAAGGTTTAGGTGTCCCTTAATTCAGGGTTAGGGTAGGGTGTCCCTTACTTCAGCACCAGTCTGAAGAGGATGGCTGTTGTCAGGATTACAAAGTTGGAGAAGATCACAGCCAGGGCCTGAGGAAAACAGGAGATAAAGGATGTCCCCGAGGGTTCGGTTTAGGGTTAGGGTTAGGGTAGAGTTAGGATTAGGGTTAGGATTAGGATTAGGGTTAGGGTTAGGGTGAGGGTTAGGGTCATCAGTGCTTCAAATACCAAAAATAGCAGCAGAAGCCAAATACTGAAGCTTACATCATTCAGTAATATTCAAAGAACTACAAGAGCATCTACAGGATGTCTGTGACTGATAACATGCGTAGTAAATTGCAGTAAGATTTCAGACACAACTAGTGTTGCTACCAATGACCTGAGGTTTAAAAAGCAGGATTAGTAAACCCTGTGTAACCCTAACCCTGTGTAAACCTACCCATGACCTAACCCTAACCGAACCCTGTGTTATGACCGAAAGTAGCCTCTGAAAACCACAATGACAGCTTTCCAGAGTCTGACGTCTCTCTCGGAAAGTTCATAAATGCAATATTTTTTGCAGCCGCTATACACAACATATTTATTTGGTTTCACAAAGTGCAAATGTTGCCATGGCGACGGCCAACTTCGGCCAGGTAACAAGTCTGTAGTTGAGTTGAGGGGGAAGCTCACAGGCTGCAGGTACGTCATGACATAGAAGACGATGAGGTTGTCCAGGAAGTAGAGGAACGCCGGAACGGACCACTTGAGGAAACCGAGAAGGTGCGGACCGCGGGAACAACCGAGCTCCGCCCACGAGCGTCCCTCTGATGGAAGGAACACACGACGGATGAATCGGCAATGTACGCAAGCAGCGATGACGTCGGTGCTTCGGTCGGCGCCGCTTACCTCGGACTACGACCCTCAGCGACATGGCGACACAGAAGAGCAGCTTGATCGCCTCCGCCAGGAAGTTGACTGACGCAGGCAGGAAGTCATACTTGTTTTCTGCATGTGAAGTGAAATGAAGATACTTAGAATTAGACAAAAGTTCAGATAGGATTAGCTAACAGCAAAGTTATGATTAGCTAACAGTAGAGTTATGATTAACTAACAGTAGAGTTATGATTACCTAACAGTAGGGTTAGGATTAGGCAACAGTAGGGTTAGATTTAGGCAACAGTAGGGTTAGGATTAGGCAACAGCCAACAGTAAACTCAAAATACAAACCCAAAATTACAAAATAAAATGTCACCTGCGTTGGCCGAGTATTTGAGCAGCAGGATGCGACTGGTGCCGAGGGCGACGAAGCCGAGTCCAAGAGCCAGGGTGCCGGCCAGCGAGCGGCTGCACAGTCCGGGGTGGCGGTGGCGGCGGCGGCAGCAGCTCACCATGGCTGGAGCCGGCGGCCGAGCCTCACATTAAGAGCTGCAGGATCACCTTAAGAGCTGCAGGATCACATTAAGAGCTGCAGGATCACATTAAGAGCTGCAGGATCACATTAAGAGCTGCAGGATCACATTAAGAGCTGCTTAAGTTATATTTATATTATATAGAGGATGAGCTTCCTGTAGAGGAGACATATTGAGGAGTTTATCATGTTAAATCAACCAGATAAGTTATATTATATATTATATAGTTCATCATGTTAATCAACCAGATAAGTTATATTATATATTATATAGTTCATCATGTTAAATCAACCAGATAAGTTATATTATATATTATATAGTTTATCATGTTAAATCAACCAGATAAGTTATATTATATATTATATAGTTTATCATGTTAAATCAACCAGATAAGTTATATTATATATTATATAGTTTATCATGTTAAATCAACCAGATAAGTTATATTATATATTATATAGTTTATCATGTTAAATCAACCAGATAAGTTATATTATATGTTATATAGTTTATCATGTTAAATCAACCAGATAAGTTATATTATATATTATATAGAGTTTATCATGTTAAATCAACCAGATAAGTTATATTATATATTATATAGTTCATCATGTTAATCAACCAGATAAGTTATATTATATATTATATAGTTCATCATGTTAAATCAACCAGATAA
>PIJE02001702.1:41961-71683 GCA_002895965.2 Coryphaenoides rupestris
CGAGGGCGACGAAGCCGAGTCCAAGAGCCAGCGCGAGCGGCTGCACAGTCCGGGGTGGCGGTGGCGGCGGCGGCAGCAGCTCACCATGGCTGGAGCCGGCGGCCGAGCCTCACATTAAGAGCTGCAGGATCACCTTAAGAGCTGCAGGATCACATTAAGAGCTGCAGGATCACATTAAGAGCTGCAGGATCACATTAAGAGCTGCAGGATCACATTAAGAGCTGCAGGATCACATTAAGAGCTGCAGGATCACATTAAGAGCTGCAGGATCACATAAAGAGCTGCTTAAGTTATATTTATATTATATAGAGGATGAGCTTCCTGTAGAGGAGACATATTGAGGAGTTTATCATGTTAAATCAACCAGATAAGTTATATTATATATTATATAGTTCATCATGTTAAATCAACCAGATAAGTTATATTATATATTATATAGTTCATCATGTTAAATCAACCAGATAAGTTATATTATATATTATATAGTTTATCATGTTAAATCAACCAGATAAGTTATATTATATATTATATAGTTCATCATGTTAAATCAACCAGATAAGTTATATTATATATTATATAGTTTATCATGTTAAATCAACCAGATAAGTTATATTATATATTATATAGTTTATCATGTTAAATCAACCAGATAAGTTATATTATATATTATATAGTTTATCATGTTAAATCAACCAGATAAGTTATATTATATATTATATAGTTTATCATGTTAAATCAACCAGATAAGTTATATTATATATTATATAGTTTATCATGTTAAATCAACCAGATAAGTTATATTATATATTATATAGTTTATCATGTTAAATCAACCAGATAAGTTATATTATATATTATATAGTTTATCATGTTAAATCAACCAGATAAGTTATATTATATATTATATAGTTTATCATGTTAAATCAACCAGATAAGTTATATTATATATTATATAGTTTATCATGTTAAATCAACCAGATAAGTTATATTATATGTTATATAGTTTATCATGTTAAATCAACCAGATAAGTTATATTATATATTATATAGTTTATCATGTTAAATCAACCAGATAAGTTATATTATATATTATATAGTTTATCATGTTAAATCAACCAGATAAGTTATATTATATGTTATATAGTTCATGTTAAATCAACCAGATAAGTTATATTATATGTTATATAGTATATATTATATGTTATATATGACATATTATTGAGAGGATATAAATGTTTCTTACTCGCTACTCGCTTCCGCGTTGGTCGGGTTGCGCATGCGCTCTGAAGAGGACGAGATGATGACGTCATGGAGTCAATAAAGATCATCAATAAGAGTAAGATCTCTTATATATTAATATATAATAGATTATAATAGAATCTATTATATATTTATATATAAGATATATTTTTTTAGATGACATATGATATAATAATCATGTTATCATATAATATAATGATATAATGATATAATAATCATGTTATCATATAATATAATGATATAATGATATAATATAATATAATGATATAATGATATAATAATCATGTTATCATATAATATAATGAAATAATGATATAATAATCATGTTATCATATAATATAATGAGGATATAAATGTTTCTTACTCGCTACTCGCTTCCGCGTTGGTCGGGTTGCGCATGCGCTCTGAAGAGGACGAGATGATGACGTCATGGAGTCAATAAAGATCATCAATAAGAGTAAGATCTCTTATATATTAATATATAATAGATTATAATAGAATCTATTATATATTTATATATAAGATATATTTTTTTAGATGACATATGATATAATAATCATGTTATCATATTAATATAATGATATAATGCATACTATAATCATGTTATCATATAATATAAATAATGATAATAATTATACTGATATAATAATAATAATAATTGAGTATAAATGATTAATGAATAAATCATTTTATCATATAAGTCATAATGAATATAAATGATATAATAATCTATATATCATATAATATAATGAGTATACATGATATAATAATCGATGTATCATATAATATAATGATAATACTATAATGATATAATAAATATAATGATATAATGATATAATAATCATGTTGATCATATAATATAATGATATAATGATATAATAATCATGTATTATTAAATATAATGATATTAATGAATAAATCATTATAATATAATGGTATGATATAATGATATAATATAATATAATGATATAATGATATAATATCATGTTATCATATAATGATATAATATATGATATAATGATATAATAATTCATGTTATCATAGAATATAATGATATAATTAATAATAATTCATGTTATCCATATAATATAATGATATAATGATAATAATAATCATGTTATCATATAATATAATGATATGATATAAGATATAATATAATATAATGATATAATGATATAATAATCATGTAATCATATAATATGATATAATGATATAATAATCATGTTATCATATAATATAATCTGATATAATGATATAATAATCATGTTATCATATAATATAATGATATGACATAATGATATAATATAATATAATGATATAATGATATAATAATCATGATATAAATATAATATAATGATATAATATAATATAATGATATAATAATCATGTTATCATGTAATATAATGATATAATGATCATGATATAATATAATATAATGATATAATGATATAATAATCATGATATAATATAATATAATGATATGATATAATGATATGATATCATGATATAATATGATGATATGATATAATGATATAATATAATGATATAATATGAAATAATGATATAAATTAATCATGATATAATATAATATAATGATATAATGATATAATGATATGATATAATGATATAATAATATAATGATTTAGTAATATGATATAATGATATGATATAATGATATGATATAATAATATAATAATATAATAATATAATGATATAATTATGTACTAATATAATAATATGATATATTATAATAATTAACCCAAATGTATGTGGATGACTAAAGACAGACATGAGGTTAACACCAGCAATGGACAAAATGTCACTTAACGTGAGTTAAAACCACTTGTATGTACTTTTATATCAGGAAC
Source organism: Coryphaenoides rupestris (assembly GCA_002895965.2). NCBI lineage: Eukaryota > Metazoa > Chordata > Actinopteri > Gadiformes > Macrouridae > Coryphaenoides > Coryphaenoides rupestris. Next base: position 45,090 of record PIJE02001702.1, read on the forward strand.
CACCCTCACCCTGACCCTGACCCTAACCCTAATCCACACCCTAACCCTAATCCACACCCTAATCCTCACCCTAACCCTAATCCACACCCTAACCCTAATCCACACCCTAACCCTCACCCTAACCCTAATCCACACCCTAACCCTAATCCACACCCTAACCCTCACCCTAACCCTAATCCACACCTAACCCTAATCCACACCCTAATAACACCCGACCCACCCTAACCCTACCTCACCCTAACCCTAATCCACACCCTAACCCTAACCCCACCTAACCCAATCCCACCACCCTAATCCCTCACCCTAACCCTAAATCCCACACCCTAACCCTAATCCACACCCTAATCCTCACCCCCTAACCCTAATCCACACCCTAACCCTAATCCACACCCTAACCCTCACCCTAACCCTAATCCACACCCTAACCCTAATCCACACCCTAACCCTCACCCTAACCCTAATCCACACCCTAACCCTAATCCACACCCTAATCCTCACCCTAACCTAACCCTAGCAGTTATTGTTGTATAGTGAATATGTACTGTTCTGTAATTGGGTTTTTGATGTTCTTAACAGAGATCTTATTCTGTTTCCTGCCCAGGGACTACAGATGCAAATGAGCTTTTAGATAACTCTGGTACAGCTTCGAAGCAGCACACTGTCCCTGTCAAATAAACAATAAATAATAATAGAGATTACATTTGGGTCTAAATCCCAGGGATTCTGAGGTTGGTATAGTTGCTCTTTACTGCGCTTTAAGGGAACACCCATTCAGAAGGTTCTCATGAAACAGTTCACTGGGATGAGTCAACTTGTCTATATGTGTTTGTGCGGCAGCAGTAGATAAGGCGGCGCGAGGATCCTTGTGTCACAATACGTTTCCTGGCTTGAAAAGTACAGAACAGAGTTATCAGTGTTATCACATCCAACCCTCAGACATGAGGCTTGGACCGTGGTGCTTCGTGACCCTGGTGGTTCTCCTGGCCGTGGTTCCACCGGCCCCAGCACAGCAGCACGATGCCCGGGAGAGACGTTACTACGTTGCAGCCGTTCAGATGGACTGGGACTACGCAGGCAACGCTTCCCTCGGGTACGTATACACAATACAATTACACACAAAACAATACAATTGTTCGTGTTCTGTTTGACGTATGCTGCTCATTTGGTTCATGTGATTACAGAAAAACACGAGGAACAAAGTATTGTCTATTATTTAGTTGGCTTTTGTGACTTTTGCAAATTGGTGAATCATTATTTTTGGCATGGCAAAGACTGACTTGAGAGAAGATGTGTTTCACTGCCTGTTGTAAACATGTATATTTAGTATATATATTATTTTAAATATCCCCAATACAAGCTTATAGAGACAGCTTTGGCATTAGCAACTGACACAGCGGTTAAACGGAAATACCCTGCTCTTTCTGTACGATGCTAATGGTGGTTAGGGTTAGGGGTTCAATGGGTTATGGTTAGGGCTTGGCTCAAACTTGGCGGTGTGCTTGATTAACTTTGGGTATTTTCCACCCAGGACCGATTCCACCTATAAGAAGGTAGTCTTCAGGGAGTATGAGAAAGACTTCAAGCGGGCCAAGACTCATCCCTCCTGGCTAGGTAATCACTGATACTGATACTACTATACGATAGTACTATAGTACTATAGTTAAATGCTGTGAAAGTGTATGAGCAAAATCAAAGGGAGTGCCTTGCAGACAGTGAATGCATGGCTGATAATGGATGATGGCTCTTCCACAGGTCTGCTGGGACCAACACTGCGGGGCCAGGCGGGAGAGACCATCGTGGTCACTTTCAGGAACATGGCGGACCGACATTACAGCATTCACCCTCACGGGATTGCTTACGGCAAACAGTCTGAGGGTGGGTGCTTGTCACTGGTCCGGGGTTAGGGTTAGGGTTAGGGTTAGGGTGGGTGCTTGTCACTGGTCCAGGGTTAGAGGGTGAGGGTGAGGGTTAGGGTGAGGGTTAGAGGGTTAGGGTGAGGGTTAGGGTTCGAGGGTGAGGGTTAGGATGAGGGTGAGGGTGAGGGTTAGGGTGTGAGGGTGAGGGTTAGGGTGAGGGTTAGGGTTAGAGGGTGAGGATGAGGGTTAGAGGGTTAGGGTTAGGTTTAGGGTTAGGGCGAGGGTTAGGGACATTTTTGGCCTGTGCCACTGAACTGTGGTGGTTAACCACAAAGTCAGAAGACACTCTCCCCAAGAACATCAAATACATGAACAATCAATTGGGAATATTTACAGTTGGGTTGTTACTCATTCTGTTAAGTCAATAAAATGAGGTAATACACAAACAGCAACGAGATGAAGCCGTGGAGAGTACTGAAGTCCAACAGAATGTCTCGTTGAGAGTGAGAGAGTATGTAGTCAATAGTTTTTTTGGGTCAAAACAAGACAAGACTGTCTTGTTTTGTTTATACTGAGCGCCTGCAACTGTTTGTTGCAGGCGCTCAGTATTTTGACAACACATCCCTGAAGGAGAAGGAGGACGATGTGGTGCCTCCTGGTGGTGAGCACACGTATTACTGGGAGGTCACGGCCGACGTGGCTCCGCAGAAAGACGACCCGGCGTGTCTTACCTACACCTACGTGTCTCACCTCAACGTGGTGCGAGACTACAACAGTGGCCTCATCGGCACCCTGCTGCTCTGCAAGCCAGGTACCAAGAACTGACTGGCCGAGCGGTTCCGGCCGACCCTAACCCGCCCGGGGACAACGTTAGTTAGAGTGCACCATTCATATCCTCTGCCTCCGTCTCTGTCTGATCCCAGGCAGTCTGAATGACTCGGGGGAACAAGTGCACTTCCCACAGGAGCATGTGTTCCTGTTCGGGGTTTTTGACGAGAAAGAGAGTTGGTTTCCACCAGCGGGCGACTCCGCGGTCGACCACGTGATGCACACTATCAACGGATACGCAGCCGGCGCCCTCCCGGGTCAGTCCACTCCCACACTGGCTTCCACAACATGAGTCACTTTGTCAATGACTCAATTTGCAAACATATTTCGACATTTTCACATCTTTCAACTGGTTGTATTCTATTTTTTCCCTCCAGATGTAAACATCTGTGCCCACTGCACCGTGAGTCTGCATCTGGTGGGCATGAGCTCCCAGCCGGAGGTGTTCTCAGTGCACATGAACGGCCAAGTGCTGCAGCATCGCGGTCACAAGGTGTCGACCGTGGGGCTGGTCAGCGGTGCCGCCACCACCTGCAGCATGAGGGCCGTCCACGCCGGCCGCTGGCTCCTGTCCTCGCAGACCTACAAGCACATGGAAGGTAAACCTCAGCCACATTCGTTCAGGAGTCATTCTGGACATTCACGCCATTGTTCAAGTAAATGTTTTGATATACAGTAAGGAGTTGTCAAGCTCTAGTAAAATGTCAAATGTCCACATTCAGCCGGCATGCACGGCTTTGTGGATGTGAGGACTTGCGAGGGCTTCGACGCGACCCCGCAGCATGTGACCATAGAGCAGCTGCGCAACAGGAAGGCGTGGACGTACTACATCGCCGCTGAGGAGATCCTGTGGGACTACGCCCCCCAAACGCCAGCATACATTGACAAGTGAATACCCTTTACAAAGTTTTACCCATTTCATCCAGTTGCGTTTATTACTAATAAACACCATTCTTCATTTGATGTACATAACCCCCCCTTGCTTTTATATTTTAGGGACTTCAAGATCAATTACCTTGATCAGGGTGCCCAGAGAATAGGCAGCACTTACAAAAAGGCTGTCTACACACAGTACACCGACGAAACATTCACCGTGAGGTCAGAGGACAAGCAGAGGAAGGCTGAGGTCGGCATATTGGGCCCCGTAATCAGAGCACAGATCAGGGATGTCATCAAGGTACGAGATGGACTTACTGACGACGACTGGACTTACTGACGACTACTGGACTGACTGATGACTAATGGACTGATGACTACTGGACTGACTGACGACTACTGGACTGACTGATGACTACTGGACTGACTGATGACTACTGGACTGACTGATGACTAATGGACTGACTGACCTACTGGACTGACTGATGACTACTGGACTGACTGATGACTACTGGACTGACTGATGACTAGAGTGACCGTTCCTTCAATATGGTCCCCTTGATCTTCCACAGGTTGTCTTTAAGAACATGGCATCCAAGCCCTACAGCATCTACCCACATGGGCTGATGATCGAGAAGTCACAAGAGGGTGCCACGTATCCCGAAGGAGGTTGGGCACAGAACACTACGCACAACACAACAACAAACACAACAAACAACGGAACAACAATATTGCAGATCATAACATATGACAATAAGCCAGTGTATTAATGAACATTAATGCACTAATGTCAAGATAGGAGAACAATGAGAGAATAGAAGAATCCTAGAAAACATGTTTGCGATGCGGACTTCCGTTCGGTGATAGCTTGCTGGTTTATTTCCAGGCAATCAGACCCACGCTGTTGAGCCAGGACAGACTCACAGCTATGAGTGGGAAGTGGTTGTGGAAGACGAGCCGCTGGACACCGACGCCCGGTGCCTGACTTACCTGTACCACAGCGCGGTGGACACACCTCGGGACATCGCCTCAGGACTCATAGGGCCCCTCCTCGTCTGCAAGAGTCAGTCTCTTAACGTCAGGAATGTGCAGGTAACACAACACTAGTCTCACACATCAGACCAGATTAGATTCATACCTAAAGATGTTCACCAACATGATTGGTTGAACATCCCTGTATCCATCCATCCATTCTCATCCGCTCATCCGGGGCCGGGTCACAGTGGCAGCCGGCTAAGCGGGGCCCCCCAGGCTGGTTGAGTCAGGAATCTGTAAACACAAACTGGTTGGCGAACACAAACTAGCAGTAGTCTGTAAAGGTTTCCAATCAACACCGCCTCGACTTGTGGCCACTACAGAAATGTCTCTTATATAATCGTGATGGGCAATCCAGCTCTTTTGAGTGAAATAAATAATTTGGCTCAGCTCACCAATAATGATTCACAAATGACACAAATGATAATGTTTTCCTCCAAAATGTGTTAATATTTGTTGTTTTGTGCTAATTTAATGTGATGATAAATTGTATAATAGATAATGAATTGTATAATATGTGTTCTACGTGTTCTATGATATGCTGTGTGGTATTTAATTTATTAGATTAAATTATACATGTCATGACTGGACATAAGGCAACAGTAATGAAACCGTGGCCTAGGCCAGTCACTCAGATGTCATCTAATGAGTTGTTTCTGTAATTTGGAATTTATCAAATTCTGGTTTATGGCCCAAACTAAACGTTTTGTAATAACAGATGAGTACAGCTGGATCAGATGTTCTGCTGTAACACAGTAGGACTGATCAGAAGTTCTGTTGTAACACAGTAGGACTGATCAGAAGTTCTGCTGTAACACAGTAGGACTGATCAGAGGTTCTGTTAGTAACACAGTAGGACTGATCAAGGTTCCTGCTTGTACACAGTAGGGACTGATCAGAAGTTCTGCTATAACACAGTAGGACTGATCGGAAGTTCTGCTGTAACACAGTAGGACTGATCCAGAGGTTCTCCTGTAACTCAGTAGGGACTGCTGGAACAGACGTTCTGCTGTAACACCAGTAGGACTGATTCAGAAGTTCTGCTGGTAACACAGTAGGACCTGATCAGAAGTTCTGGCTGTACACAGTAGGACTGATCAGAAGTTCTGGTTGTACACAGTAGGACTGAACAGAAGTTCTGTCTGTAACACAGTAGGACTGATCAGAAGTTCTGCTGTAACACAGTAGGACTGATCGGAAGTTCTGCTGTAACACAGTAGGACTGCTGGATCAGAGGTTCTGCTGTAACACAGTAGGACTGATCAGAAGTTCTGCTGTAACACAGTAGGACTGATCAGAGGTTCTGCTGTAACACAGTAGGACTGATCAGAAGTTCTGTTGTAAACACAGTAGGACTGATCAGAGGTTCTGCTGTAACACAGTAGGACTGATCAGAAGTTCTGTTGTAACACAGTAGGACTGATCGGAAGTTCTGCTATAACACAGTAGGACTGATCAGAGGTTCTGCTGTAACACAGTAGGACTGATCAGAGGTTCTCCTGTAACTCAGTAGGACTGCTGGAACAGAAGTTCTGCTGTAACACAGTAGGACTGATCGGAAGTTCTGCTGTAACACAGTAGGACTGTTGGAGCAGAAGTTCTGCTGTAACACAGTAGGACTGCTGGATCAGAGGTTCTGCTGTAACACAGTAGGACTGATCAGAAGTTCTGCTGTAACACAGTAGGACTGATCAGAGGTTCTGCTGTAACACAGTAGGACTTATCAGAGGTTCTGCTGTAACACAGTAGGACTGATCAGAGGTTCTTGCTGTAACACAGTAGGAACTGCTGGATCAGAGGTTCTGCTGTAACACAGTAGGACTGATCGGAAGTTCTGCTGTAAACACAGTAGGCACTGATCAGAGGTTCTGCTGTAACACAGTAAAGAACTGATCAGAAGTTCTGTTGTAATACAGTAGGACTGATCAGAGGTTCTGCTGTAACACAGTAGAACTGATCAGAAGTTCTGTTGTAATACAGTAGGACTGATCAGAGGTTCTGTTGTAACACAGTAGGACTGATCAGAGGTTCTGCTGTAACACAGTAGGACTGCTGGATCAGAGGTTCTGCTGTAACACAGTAGGACTGATCAGAAGTTCTGCTGTAACACAGTAGGACTGATCAGAAGTTCTACTGTAACACAGTAGGACTGATGGACCAGAAGTTCTACTGTAACACAGTAGGACTGATCAGAAGTTCTGCTGTAACACAGTAGGACTGATCAGAGGTTCTGCTGTAACACAGTAGGACTGATCAGAAGTTCTGTTGTAACACAGTAGGACTGATTCAGAGGTTTATGTTGTAACACAGTAAGGACTGATCAGAAGTTCTGCTGTAACACAGTAGGACCTGATCAGAAGTTCTACTGTAACACAGTAGGACTGATCAGAAGTTCTACTGTAACACAGTAGGACTGGATCAGAAGTTCTGCTGTAACACAGTAGGACTGATCAGAGGTTCTGCTGTAACACAGTAGGACTGATCAGAGGTTCTGCTGTAACACAGTAGGACCGATCAGAGGTTCTGTTGTAACACAGTAGGACTGATCAGAGTTCTGCTGTAACACAGTAGGACCGATCAGAGGTTCTGCTGTAACACAGTAGGACTGATCAGAGGTTCTGCTGTAACACAGTAGGACTGGATCAGAAGTTCTGCTGTAACACAGTAGGACTGCTGATCAGAAGTTCTGCTGTAACACAGTAGGACTGATCAGAAGGGTTCTGCTTGTAACACAGTAGGACTGATTCAGAAGTTCTGCTGTAACACAGTAGGACTGATCAAGAAGTTCTGCTGTAACACAGTAGGACTTCAGAGTTTGGACACAGTAGACCTGACCAGAGGTTCTGTTGTAACACAGTAGGACTGATCAGAGGTTCTGCTGTAACACAGTAGGACGATCAGAGGTTCTGCTGTAACACAGTAGGACTGATCAGAAGTTCTGCTGTAACACAGTAGGACTGATCAGAAGTTCTGTTGTAACACAGTAGGACTGATCAGAGGTTTCTGCTGTAACACAGTATGGACTGATCGAAGTTGCTGTAACACAGTAGGACTGATCAGAAGTTCTGCTGTAACACAGTAGGACTGCTGGATCAGACGTTCTGCTGTAACACAGTAGGACTGATCAGAAGTTCTGCTGTAACACAGTAGGACTGATCAGAGGTTCTGCTGTAACACAGTAGGACTGATCAGAGGTTCTGCTGTAACACAGTAGGACTGCTGGAGCAGAGGTTCTGCTGTAACAGAGTAGGACTGCTGGAGCAGAGGTTCTGCTGTAACAGAGTAGGACTGCTGGAGCAGAGACTAACACCACACTGACACCTGCTATTTGTCTGGTTATATAGTCTGTTTCACAGTAGGTTTACTTAAGTTAACAAGAGCTATACAAGCTAAGGCATGTATTCATACGATTGGTTTTGTGTTGTTGAAAGCTCAAAGCAGACAAGGAGCAGCACGCCATGTTCACGGTGTTTGATGAAAATAAGAGCTGGTACCTTGATGACAATATTCAAAGCAACTGTCAAACAGTCAACAAGGCAAACCCAGACTTTTATAAGTCTAATGTTATGCACAGTGAGTTTCTCTACAATTTATATCTTCCATCTGGCAATATTTGTGTCCAACTTTATTTTGGTTGGCAAATGTAAATAGGCCTACCGATTAATTTTTTCTCTCTTTGCAGCGATTAACGGCTATGTGTTTGAGAGCGGTCCAGTTTTGGGATTCTGTAATGGGGAAATTGCAACTTGGCATGTGTCAAGTGTGGGAGCACAGGATTACATCCAGTCCGCCACCTTCTACGGCCACACATTTAACCTCAATGACCGTGCTGAAGACATCCTTGGACTCTATCCTATGACAGGAGAAACAATCCTCATGAACATGGACAATATCGGTCAGTTGTGGCCTGCAATGGCGTTGTGAAAATCCCTGGTTCCTGTAGATGTTTTACTTGATTTTGATCAATATACTGAAGTACGTGTATCTCCTGATTCAGGTGTCTGGCTACTGGCGTCTCTGAGCTCCCATGGGTCAACCAAGGGAATGCGGGTGAAGTTTAGAGATGTGGAATGCTACTCTGCCTATGAATATGAGTACAATGACGAGGAGTCAAACAAACAATTTTCTGTGTGGAAACCTGACACTTTGGAAGATATCGACAAGGAAAAGGAGGGAAAAGAGAAAGAGAAAGAGAAAGAGAAAGAAAACACAGAGTTTGATTATTTCACAGAACATTACATCGATGAACTCGGTCTCCGATCTCTAAAGAAGCAAAACCTAGATTCAGACGTAGAGCAGATAGACTTAGCCTTCATCGACGATTATTCTGTGGAAGAATCAAACACTAATTCTGGTATCCTCGCTACTGCTATAAAGATGGAAACAGCGATCAGTAATATCACAAAAGAACCAGACTCAATTCCACTGAATGAAAATGGGATGATGTCAGCTGAGGAAGGGGTTTACAAAACAGACCTAATTAATAATCTGTTCAACCAAAGCAAGTGTGAAAATGCAACATGGTGTCAGAATAGCAGCGCAAGCACTGAAGACAAGAACATTTTGTTGAACAGTATTGACACAGAAAGATTGAGACAGATTGTTGAAGAGTATGACACTAGTGGCTTACAAAAGGATGACAACCTGACTACAGACCAAAGAATACATTTACCCTTACATAACACTTCTAATCTTGAGACAGCAAATGCAACCCTTAATAATTCTGCTGTACCTTTAATGCCTTGGGCTTCCAATGTTAACTTGACCTTAGCAACAAATGTTAGTTACGTTTTTAAGGCTGAGGGAATTAATTCAACCGATGATGGGATACATCAAACCGTCCCTGTGGAAATCCCAGACGAAATTCTCGAGTATCTTGGAAAGGGTGCCCCACATCCTTCTTACTTCTGTAACACAGTAGGACCGCTGCTGGATCAGAAGTTCTGCTGTAACACAGTAGAGGATACTAACTGTGGTATCCTCGCTACTGCTACAAAGATGGAAACAGCGATCAGTAATATCACAAAAGAACCAGACTCAATTCCACTGAATGAAAATGGGACGATGTCAGCTGAGGAAGGGGTTTACAAAACAGACCTAATTAATAATCTGTTCAACCAAAGCAAGTGTGAAAATGCAACATGGTGTCAGAATAGCAGCGCAAGCACTGAAGACAAGAACATTTTGTTGAAACAGTATTGACACAGAAAGATTGAGACAGATTGTTGAAGAGTATGACACTAGTGGCTTACAAAAGGATGACAACCTGACTACAGACCAAAGAATACATTTACCCTTACATAACACTTCTAATCTTGAGACAGCAAATGCAACCCTTAATAATTCTGCTGTACCTTTAATGCCTTGGGCTTCCAATGTTAACATGACCTTAGCAACAAATGTTAGTTACGTTTTAAAGGCTGAGGGAATTCATTCAACCGATGATGGGATACATCAAACCGTCCCTGTGGAAATCCCAGACGAAATTCTCAAGTATCGTGGAAAGGGTGCCCCACATCCTTCTTACTTCTGTAACACAGTAGGACCGCTGGATCAGAAGTTCTGCTGTAACACAGTAGAGGATACTAACTGTGGTATCCTCGCTACTGCTACAAAGATGGAAACAGCGAACGGTAATATCAAGTATCATGGAAAGGGTGCCCCACATCCCAAAGCCCAAACAACCTCAAGCCCAACAAAGAAGCCCAAGACCAAGAAGGTGATCCTCCGCCAACACCCACAGAAAGGCCAGGGCATGAAAACCAAGAGGAGGATGGAGTACAAGCCCCAGCCCAGGAGTGGCCTTCCTCTCTCTCCTCGGGGCTTCAACACAGGTATGTCCCCCCGTGGGTTTCATCCAATTGGGCCACAGTTACAACCCGTCTCTAGCAAGGAGGATCTGATCAACGTGCCGGTGGTCATAGGGGTCCCCCGGCCAGACTTTAGTGACTACGAGCTGTACGTCCGTGCGGAGGATGGTGACGATCTGGGGGGCATACAGGATGATGTCAAGCAAGAAGAGTATGAATATGTGTCCTATAAAGACCCCTATGGAAGCACTGAGGACTTGCAGAGTTTCACTCTGGATGAAGTGACCAAGTACCACCTAAAAAATGTGGGCCAGAATGTGAGGACATATTTCATATCTGCTGAGGAGGTGAAGTGGGACTATGGGGGTTATGGACAGAGGTAAGTACAAATGTCATTAATTGACAGAAGGACAAACATACACAGATGTTTTAAAGAGACAAGAAACAATGTATTCCTGTTGTATTCATAGGAGGCAGGAAAAGTCACTCCAAAACAGCCGGGAGACAAAGTTCACCAAGGTGGTTTTCCGGGGAGTACCCGGACAGTACATTCAGTAGCCCCAAATATGCGTGGTGAGATGGAGGAGCACTTGGGCATCCTGGGGCCCCTTATAAAGGCAGAAGTTGGACAGAGCATCATGGTAAGATTAACCTGTCACAATTGCAATCTAAATAGACACTTATTACACTCAAAATCCATCTCTTTGGAGACCACATATTGTATGATTTCCTTTTTTTGGAGCCTCCAGTGTTCGTAGATGCTAAACTTCAATTGTACATGATGTGGGGAAGACAATTTTCCAAATCAATCAACGACATTCAAATATTGCTTCTATTCCAATCATTCACATAACCATTTGCTTGTAGGTAGTGTTCAGGAACATGGCCAGCCGTCCATATTCAATGCACCCAAATGGAGTATCCTATACCAAGCGAACTGAGGGGCTGTCCTACGACGATGAGTCCAAATACTGGTATCAGTACGACAATAAGGTTTCACCCAACACTACCTTCACATACTTGTGGGAGGTACCCGAGAGGGTGGGTCCACTGCCAGGCGAGTCCTATTGCCGAACCTGGGCATACTACTCGGGTGTCAATCCTGTAAGTGTATCCAAACATCCTTGATCAGCTGGTGGTGCAGTGTTAAACATCGATTTAGCAACACAAAGTTTTGGATGTAGTCCTCTATTACAGAACCTATATGACTTTTAAAATAATAATATGATGGCCATTATGGTTTCTTCAAGGAAAGAGATATTCACTCTGGTTTAATTGGGCCCCTGCTGGTCTGTCGGGAAAACACCCTGAACACCAAGCTGTCCAATATGATGGAGTTTGTGCTGCTGTTCATGACCTTTGATGAGTCTCAGAGCTGGTACTATGAAAAGAACTCTGAGATGATGCGGAGCAGGAAGGGTCGAGGAGGAGCAGGAAGAACCTTGGATCACAACCTCAAAGAGAAGCTTAAGTTTCATTGTAAGTGGCCATGTTTGACTCTGATTATGAATGCTAGCACCCAGTTAAACCATCTAGTTAAAGCACATGTAATTACATGCATGCAAAGCCTATGCCATGTTGTTGTCGTTGCTTAGAAATAGAAATCCTGGCAAGGACAAACGACATGACCACCTACATGAGACCTCTGAACATTGTGACCCACAGCCATCAACGGCATAATTTTCAGCCTGAAGGGACTGAGGATGTACACCAAACATCTGTCACGCTGGCACCTGATCAACATGGGCTCTCCCAAGGACGTCCACACTGTCCACTTCCACGGACAGACCTTCACCAACATGGACACGGTCAGCTACCGGCAGGCCGTGCTCCCACTGTTGCCTGGTCAGTGGCCGCTGCTCATGCTCTGTCAGAAGGTGTTATGTTGACCATTAAAGGATAACTGCACCTTATCTCCATCTGTCTGACTTAAGGATATAGTGTGCACTTGTTGCTGATGCTCTCGAGGCCTCTGGGGCGCAGCTCAGTGCATATACAAAATATTTGTTCATCTGAATATACTACCGACTTTGAAAGATACAAAGGGGGTTGAGTTCCCCTTTAAGAAAGATTGTGGCATTGATAGGGGGATAGAAATCATTGCATATGAAATACAGGCCAAATAGCTTGTTAAAAAGTATATTATATCTCTTTATTATATAATGATTAATTTTTTGTCATGATGTTGAGCAACTTGTCGAGTAGAGCCACTGCTCCTCCGCGTCGAAAGGAGTCAGCTGGTGGTTCGGGCATCTGATTAGGATGCCCCCCGGGCGCCTCCCTTTGGAGGTTTTCCGGGCACGTCCAACTGGGAGGAGACCCCGGGGCAGACCCAGAACCCGCTGGAGGGATTATACATCTCATCTGGCCTGGGAACGCCTCGGGATCTCCCAGGAGGAACTTGTGGCTGGGGAGAAGGAAGCCTGGGGGGCCCTGCTTAGCCGGCTGCCACCGTGACCCGGCTCCGGATAAGAGGAGGAGAATGGATGGATGGATGGAACTTCTGTTATGCCATTGGCCGTCTCTCACAGTGCCATGTTCTTCCCTAGGGGGCTTTGCAACTCTCGAGATGAGGCCATCCAAACCCGGTCTGTGGCAGCTTGACACAGAGGTGGGCATCATACAGCAGAAGGGAATGCAGACCCTATTCCTGGTCCTTGACAATGGTGAGAGCCACCTGCCAACAGGCCTGGGCATGCAATGGCTGATCCAAACCATCGTAACTCTCCTGGCTTCTCTAAAACATCAGTTATATAACCACTGCAAACAATAATGAGATAGCACTTTGGTCTTTGTGATGGGACATTTTGGTTCACCGATGTGTTGTCCACAAACCAGAAGCCAGAAGAGGCGTTACGTTGGTTGATCACACATTCTGTAGTGTGTATCGTTTCCAGTATCTATGGTGAAAATGACTTGTGTCTGTGTTGCCCAGATTGTTGCAATCCTCTGGGACTTGAGTCAGGAAGTGTGAAAGACAGACAGATCACGTCTAACCACACGAGAGGTACACATGGCTACTATAGGACTATATGAGTACTACTATATTAGTGTAACCCTCAGAACCCTGCTTCACCACGTGTTAACCCTTCCACTACTCTGCTCTATTCTAGCCCTTATCTCCACAACTCATGTCTCTGTTCTCTATTAAAGGGTACTGGGAACCACATCTGGCCAGACTGAATAACCTGGGGAAATACAACGCATGGAGTACAGATAAGGAGAACAGCTGGATTCAGGTAACAGAAACAGCAGCAGTTTTAAATGTGTAAACTCCACCTCTCTCTCCCATTTTGAATAAAGGGTTTTTCAAATCAAATCTCTCTGTTGAGAAAAGTCTCTTATGTGACACCTTAACCCCCTGTGGCTCAGGTTGACTTCATGCGGCCGGTGGTCATCAGTCAAGTGGCCACCCAGGGAGCCAAGCAGATGTTTCAGTCCCAGTATGTGATCAACTACACCATCTCCTACAGCACAGACCGCAGGAAATGGATCTTCTTCAAGGGTGACAGCCCGTCGTTCAGAAAGGTCAGTTCACCGGGTTCCGGTGTATCACTGGTTCTCAGACACCACACTGGTGCACAGCAGCAGGGCTTCAAACAATGGTTGGAGGGGGATTTGTGTAGGCTCTGGGAATGAGCCTGACCCTGGGGAACAAGGGTGTAGCAAAGTCTCAGCCACTGTGTGCCACGATCTGTGGCTTAGTTTGGGGCTCCTCCAAGGACACAGGTGCACTGATTAGGCGATGCACCACAGGTTTGCAGCCCCACCCCGACGCTAACTGGGCCAGGTGAGGCTGTAGCCCCACCCCCCCAGACTCTAACTGGGCCAGGTGAGGCTAACCAGCCACCAAACACACACACTCCCACAAACGGTCACTTCTTAAACCTCACCTCTCTGAACCTACAGTACAGGACAAATACTTATCCACTGAGCCAAACAACTCAAACATGAACATTAGCTCTAATATCAAAGATGATTATGAGAAACCAAACCAATCAAACCACTAAAACAGAACAAAGATTATGCACATTTCTCACTAATCAGTCATTATTTGTAATCACAATCTTCTACCTTAATTTCTCTTGCTCGCTGCGTCCCTCCATCTCTCTGCTGTCCATCGGTTTTGAAGACTTTTGCGGGAAACGAGAACGCCTTCGGTTTGGAAAAGCAGCTACTGTTCCCTCCTTTGATTGGACGCTTTGTCAGATTTCACCCGATCCACTGGTACAACACCGCCACGGTTCGATTGGAGTTCTACGGTTGTGAGCTGGATGGTGAGAGGATATCAATATCAATATAAATATCATGTTTTATATAAAAACATCATTTAATGTGTATAAACAGGTGTGTGACGGAGAGTGAGCTCAAGTGTGTCAGAGGGTTGGACTGTGACCTCTAACCCCAGAGCTGTGTCGCAGGTTGTTCGGTGCCTCTGGGTATGGAGAATGGAGTGATCAAGGAAAACCGGATCACCGCCAGCTCCACAGCATCCAGCTGGTATGCCGGTCCGTGGAAGGCGTCGCTGGCGCGCCTCAACTTACAGGGAGCACTCAACGCCTGGCAGGCTAAGGTACAGATAAGAGTCCTGATGAATATACTATCTGTGTCAATGTATTGAATGTATTTTTGCCTCCAGCATCAAGACATGAACCAGTGGTTGCAGATAGAGCTGTCCCAGGTCAAGAAGATCACTGGCATCGTAACGCAAGGAGCCAAGTCTCTGGGCAAAGAGATGTACGTCATCTCGTACGCCCTGGAGTACAGCGACGACGGCGTCCGCTGGAACCAGTACACCGACGACGCCGACGACCAAACGTCCAAGGTCAGCGCTACAGGAAATGTTGTTTTGTCACTTTTTTCCAGAGGTCCCCTTGTAGACCACATTGTGATTCAAAGCGTTTTCCTTTATTTTCATCCGGCGGGTCCAGCGGTTTACCGGGAACACCGACAACAACAGTCCTGTGAAGAACTACATCTACCCACCCATCTTCTCCCGCTTCATCCGAGTCATTCCCACAAGCTGGAAGAGTTCCATCACCATGAGAATAGAGTTGCTGGGCTGTGACTTTGAGTAGCATACAAGCCTAACCCTAATCATACAAGCCTAACCCTAACCCTAACCCTAATCCTAACCCATACAAGCCTAACCCATAAAAGCCTAGTCCAAACCCATACAAGCCTAACCCTAACCCATACAAGCCTAACCCATAGAAGCCTAACCCTAACCCTAACCCGTACAAGCCTAACCCATACAAGCCTAGTCCAAACCCATACAAGCCTAACCCTAACCCATACAAGCCTAACCCATAGAAGCCTAACCCTAACCCTAACCCGTACAAGCCTAACCCATACAAGCCTAACCCTAACCCATACAAGCCTAACCCTGACCCATAGAAGCCTAAACCCTAACCCTAACCCTAACCCATACAAGCCCTAAACCCATTAGAAGCCCTAACCCTAACCCTAACCCATACAAGCCTAACCCATAGAAGCCTAACCCTAACCCCAAACCCCATACAAGCCTAAACCCATACAACCTACCACCCCACCTAACCAAAGCCTAGACCCTAACCCATTACAAGGCCCTAACCCCTCAGCTGTTCTGTTCCCCTAGGGATGACCCTCACCCTTCAGCTGTTCCCCTAGGGATGACCCTAACCCCTCAGCTGTTCCCCTATGGATGACCCTAACCCCTCAGCTGTTCCCCTATGGATGACCCTCACCCTTCAGCTGTTCCCCTAGGGATGACCCTAACCCTTCAGCTGTTCCCCTAGGGATGACCCTAACCCCTCAGCTGTTCCCCTGTGGATGACCCTCACCCTTCAGCTGTTCCCCTAGGGATGACCCTCACCCTTCAGCTGTTCCCCTATGGATGACCCTCACCCTTCAGCTGTTCCCCTCGGGATGACCCTCACCCTTCAGCTGTTCCCCTCGGGATGACCCTCACCCTTCAGCTGTTCCCCTAGGGATGACCCTAACCCCTCAGCTGTTCCCCTAGGGATGACCCTCACCCTTCAGCTGTTCCCCTAGGGATGACCCTAACCCTTCAGCTGTTCCCCTAGGGATGACCCTAACCCCTCAGCTGTTCCCCTGTGGATGACCCTCACCCTTCAGCTGTTCCCCTAGGGATGACCCTCACCCTTCAGCTGTTCCCCTCGGGATGACCCTCACCCTTCAGCTGTTCCCCTTATACAAAAACCCACAAAATACTTCTAACATAAGGGACGCTCGCGTCTCTAAACCGCCAGAACAATGTTTTGTAACTGCCACCGTGTCTTCACCGTATCACAGTAACTTTTCTTTAAATCCAACAGGAGAGGAGAACAGCAAACAAAGACAAAAAAGTCTTCCACACAATCTTATTTCCTTAGCTTAGCACTCTGTCCACCTGGGTGGGGGTGGGGGGGGGGGGGGGGGGGGCTTTGCTGGACCTTATGGGAGAATTTTATCACAAAACATAGTCGCCATCTTGTAAGAATATGCGTTATATGAATAACTTAAGTGTGGAAAGACTCTCTGAGCCCCGGTTACATTTATGACTTGTAAGATAACATTCCTACAAACAAATGGTAGACATGACGTGACGACCAAGCAGAGGGGGTAGGGAAACGCTGGGTAAGACTCCAATTAAACTGAAGGAAACGCTTATTTAAGGTCATTTGATTTAAAAACTATGAGGGGCCGCCAGCAGAAGGAGCCAGGGGGTCACAATCACATGTGTTAACATAATGAGGGGTGTGTACATGTGTTAAGGGGAGTGTTAAGGGGAGTGTTAAGGGGCGTGTTTAGATAACCAAAGGAAGACCATAAAAAGATCGATTTGAGTTGGGATCGGGAGACTCTCAGCTGATCAGCCTCCATTTGTTATAACAAGTTGTAATAAAAGTCTTTGCAGTTTGCCACTTCCAACTCTTTGACTTCTCCTTCTCCAAAGAATTCTCTAAATTACATGTTGGTTTCCACAACAACCTCTGCTGGACCCTGCCCTTGTTTTACACGGCAGACACACAAACCCTCACCAACATTTAGAGGTTGGACGAGGTGTCGATGTTAACGATGTCGGTAATGCACTCAAAGTGTGTTGATATTTATCTTTATGTACCACAGCGATATATTGCTGTTTCTCTCTCTGCAAATGTACTCATTGTAAGTCACTTTAGATAAAGGCCTGGAAACGGTCTACTGCCCTGCAGCACTAGCACTGCAATAACTCCAGCTGTCTAGCTTTGTGCAGTGTGCTAATCGCCTCCATTTGACACGTGTGTGAACTGTGAAGAGGCTGCTCTAACCCTAACCCTAACCCCCTGACCCTAACCCTAACCCCCTGACCCTAACCCTAACCCCCTGACCCTAACCCTGACCCCCTGACCCTAACCCCCTGACCCTGACCCTAACCCCCTGACCCTAACCCTACCCTGACCCTAACCCCCTGACACCCTAACCCCTAACCCTACCCTAACCCCTAACCCTAACCCTAACCCTAACCCTACCCTAACCCTAACCCTAACCCTAACCCCCTAACCCTAACCCTAACCCTAACCCTAACCCTAACCCCCTGACCCTAACCCTAACCCCCTGACCCTGACCCTAACCCTAATGGGGAACAGCAGCAGCATAACAATGGAACTGTAGGCTGCAGCTTAACACAACATTTAATCGAACACAGATCTCTGGACCGCAGTCAAGGAACTCTCCACACCCAACCCCACACAGGTCGGCCACTTGACTACTCATGAAACAGACAGACCAAACTGACTGACAACAGCCCACAAGTGTCTTCTATTGCTATGGAGACCATGATGTGTGTTGCACCTGAACAGTGCAACACACAGGTTACGGGTTAAGGGTTAGGGTTAAGGGTTAAGGGTTAAGGGTTACGGGTTAAGCGTGAGGGTTAAGGGTTAAAGTTCAGGGTTAGGACGTGTACTTTCGGAATCGCTGAAGCCTCCATCACTGACGCTCGCGCTGCTCCGACGTTTCATGGTCTTCAGGTGCTCGTCGTACCGGAAGTGACGTTTGTCCACCGGTGACGTCAAGTCCTCCATGACGGCGTCAAACTCACCGAGCGCCTCATTAAGGTCTTCCTCGTCATTAAGGTCTTCCTCGTCATTCATGTCTTCCTCGTCATTAAGGTCTTCCTCGTCCACGAATGTCGCTGCCAAAATACAGAAAGATACATACAGCATAAGACAGTTCATTCTTCGGATTGTTCATTGGATTGTTGGGTTAGTTGTAGAGCTACAGTAGCAGTAACAATCTAATAATAATAAAGTGATCATGTCATTCATCTCTAGCTATGATTATGATTATGTAGGGTTATGTTAGTTAGGGTTGGGTTAGGTAGGGTTGGGTTAGGTAGGGTCATTCATCTCTAGCTATGATTATGATTATGTAGGGTTAATGTTTTAGGGGTCGGGTTGGTTACGGTAGGGTCATTCATCTCTAGCTATGATTATGATTATGTAGGGTTATGTTAGTTAGGGTTGGGTTAGGTAGGGTTGGGTTAGGTAGGGTCATTCATCTCTAGCTATGATTATGATTATGTAGGGTTATGTTAGTTAGGGTTGGGTTAGGTAGGGTTGGGTTAGGTAGGGTCATTCATCTCTAGCTATGATTATGATTATGTAGGGTTATGTTAGTTAGGGTTTGGGTTAGGTAGGGTTGGGTTAGGTAGGGTCATTCATCTCTAGCTATGATTATGATTATGTAGGGTTATGTTAGTTAGGGTTGGGTTAGGTAGGGTCATTCATCTCTAGCTATGATTATGATTATGTAGGGTTATGTTAGTTAGGGTTGGGTTAGGTAGGGTTGGGTTAGGTAGGGTCATTCATCTCTAGCTATGATTATGATTATGTAGGGTTATGTTAGTTAGGGTTGGGTTAGGTAGGGTTGGGTTAGGTAGGGTCATTCATCTCTAGCTATGATTATGATTATGTAGGGTTATGTTAGTTAGGGTTGGGTTAGGTAGGGTTGGGTTAGGTAGGGTCATTCATCTCTAGCTATGATTATGATTATGTAGGGTTATGTTAGTTAGGGTTGGGTTAGGTAGGGTCATTCATCTCTAGCTATGATTATGATTATGTAGGGTTATGTTAGTTAGGGTTGGGTTAGGTAGGGTTGGGTTAGGTAGGGTCATTCATCTCTAGCTATGATTATGATTATGTAGGGTTATGTTAGTTAGGGTTGGGTTAGGTAGGGTTGGGTTAGGTAGGGTCATTCATCTCTAGCTATGATTATGATTATGTAGGGTTATGTTAGTTAGGGTTGGGTTAGGTAGGGTTGGGTTAGGTAGGGTCATTCATCTCTAGCTATGATTATGATTATGTAGGGTTATGTTAGTTAGGGTTGGGTTAGGTAGGGTTGGGTTAGGTAGGGTCATTCATCTCTAGCTATGATTACATGTGTTCTGTAATGTAGGATAAGAAAGCTTACTTACTTTTGAACTGAGGCTTCAATGGATACTTTGGATACTTCGTGGTTTGGATTTATAGATTATCCGGTCAAAAAGAACAGTTAGGGTTAGGTTAGTTAGGGTTAGGTTAGTTAGGGTTATGGGGGTTAGGGTTAGGGTTGGGTAGGTTAGAGTTGGGTTATGGTAGGGTTAGGTTAAGTTAGGGTTGGGTTAGGTAGGTTGGGTTCAGGTAGGGTTAGGTTTAGTTAGGGTTTGGGTTAGGTAGAGTTGGGTTAGGTTAGCGGTTTAGGTTTTAGTTGGGTTGGGTTAGGTAGAGTTGGGTTAGGTTAGGGTTAGGTTAGTTAGGGTTGGGTTTAGGTAGGGTTTTACCGGTTTAGTTTAGGGTTAGGTTAGTTAGGGTTTTAGGTTGTAGTTTAGGGTGGTCTATTAGGGTTGGGTTAAGGTAGGGTTTTGGGGTTAGGTTAGGGTTGGGGTTAGGTTAGGGTTGGGTTAGGTTAGGGGTTGGGTTAGGTAGGGTTGGGTTAGTTAGGGTTAGGTTAGGGTTGGGTTAGTTAGGGTTGGGTTAGGTAGGGTTGGGTTAGTTAGGGTTAGGTTAGGTAGGGTTGGGTTAGGTAGGGTTAGGTTAGTTAGGGTTGGGTTAGGTAGGGTTAGGTTAGTTATGGTTAGGTTAGTTATGGTTAGGTTAGTTATGGTTAGGTTAGTTAGGGTTAGGTTAGGTAGGCTTGGGTTAGGTAGGGTTGGGTTAGTAGGGTTAGGTAGTTATGGTTAGTTATGGTTAGGTTAGTTATGGTTAGGTTAGTTATGGTTAGGTTAGTTAGGGTTAGGTTAGTTAGGGTTAAGTTAGTTAGGGTTAGTGTTTGATCCACTTGCTGCTACCTGGTTGCTAGGTTACCTGGTTGCTAGGTTACTAGGTTACTAGGTTACAAGGTTACTAGGTTGCTAGGTTACTAGGTTACCTGGTTGCTAGGTTGCCAGGTTGCTAGGTTGCCAGGTTAGGGTTCCTCACTCTGAAGGAGCCACTGAGAGGAGGAGTGTCTTTTATATTGAGACTCGGGGGCGGGGCCAAGGAGAGCGAGAGAGAGAGAGAGAGAGCGAGCGAGAGAGAGAGAGAGGAGAGAGAGAGAGAGAGAGAGAGAGCGAGCAAGCGAGAGCGAGAGCGAGCGAGAGAGAGAGAGAGCTAGCTTGCTGATTGGTTCACTTTATGGATCAACAGTGGAGCAGCCAGAAAGGCCCTGAGCCTCCATCATGTGTAGGGCGACACCTGGTGGTGGGAATCACTCATATCTGACAACTAACTGGTCACTGTGGTCCCACGAACTGGACACTGTGCTCCCACGAACTGGACACTGTGGTCCCACTAACTGGACACTGTGGTCCCACTAACTGGACTCTGTGGTACCACTAACTGGACACTGTGGTCCCACTAACTGGACACTGTGGTCCCACTAACTGGACACTGTGGTCCCACTAACTGGACACTGTGGTCCCACTAACTGGACTCTGTGGTACCACTAACTGGACACTGTGGTCCCACTAACTGGACACTGTGGTCCCACTAACTGGACACTGTGGTCCCACTAACTGGACACTGTGGTCCCACTAACTGGACTCTGTGGTACCACTAACTGGACACTGTGGTCCCACTAACTGAACACTGTGGTCCCACTAACTGGACACTGATTTACCACTAACTGGACACTGTGGTCCCACTAACTGAACACTGTGGTCCCACTAACTGGACACTGATTTACCACTAACTGGACACTGTGGTCCCACTAACTGAACACTAACACTGTGGCTCTCCGAGCATTATCCGAGTACTCTGTTGAAATCGGTCATATATAAGAAGATACCGCCCCACTCCGTACATCTATCTATACTGTACTCCGTCAGTGCAGATTGATGCATTTAGTATGAAACTACGCCTTTAACCGCATTATCATCTCTGAGAGGCAAAATTAGTAATATAAGCAGAAAGGATCACGCTTGCATAGCTTGTACATAATCATTAGTAAACTATGCTTTGACTCTAGAGAGAGTACATGTTTCGACTACATTAGGATTCCAGTTATCAGTAATAATAATATTATGAGAGATAGCCGGTATGTCTACGTGATTAGGTCTGTAATATATTATATTGACATGTCCACATAAAACTTTACAAAATATTACAAAAGTGAGAGATACATCTGCTGTCAAACCTTCGTCAAATGTATCTCTATCAGAGATGTAGTATTAGAGATATAATGTGAACATATCTCTATATATATTACAGATATAATGTGAACGTATCTCTATATATATTAGATATAATGTGAACGTATCTCTATATATATTAGAGATATAATGTGAACGTATCTCTATATATATTACAGATATAATGTGAACGTATCTCTATATATATTAGATATAATGTGAACGTATCTCTATATATATTAGATATAATGTGAACGTATCTCTATATATATTAGATATAATGTGAACGTATCTCTATATATATTACAGATATAATGTGAACGTATCTCTATATATATTACAGATATAATGTGAACGTATCTATATATATATTATATATGTCTCTTATATATAATGTCTATTGTATATATTGTAAACCAGATGTATGTCTATTAGAGATAGAGTGTTAACCTGACATCTATCTAATAGAGATACCGTTCTCTGTATATCTCTATCCATTAGATATATGATGTGAACCTTATCTCTATCTAGTAGAGATATAGTGAGAACCGTGTATGGGTTAGGCTTGTATGGGTTAGGCTTGTATGGGTTAGGGTTAGGCTTGTATGGGTTAGGGTTAGGCTTATGGGTTAGGCTTGTATGGGTTAGGGTTAGGGTATGGGTTAGGCTTGTATGGGTTAGGGTTAGGCTTGTATGGGTTAGGCTTGTATGGGTTAGGGTTAGGCTTGTATGGGTTAGGGTTAGGCTTGTATGGGTTAGGCTTGTATGGGTTAGGGTTAGGCTTGTATGGGTTAGGCTTGTATGGGTTAGGGTTAGGCTTGTATGGGTTAGGCTTGTATGGGTTAGGGTTAGGCTTGTATGGGTTAGGCTTGTATGGGTTAGGGTTAGGCTTGTATGGGTTAGGCTTGTATGGGTTAGGGTTAGGCTTGTATGGGTTAGGCTTGTATGGGTTAGGGTTAGGCTTGTATGGGTTAGGCTTGTATGGGTTAGGGTTAGGCTTGTATGGGTTAGGCTTGTACGGGTTAGGGTTAGGGTTAGGCTTCTATGGGTTAGGGTCATCCCTAGGGGAACAGCTGAAGGGTGAGGGTCATCTCTAGGGGAACAGCTGAAGGCTGCCTGCGTTGATAAATGTGTCAGGAATGTGTCCTCTCTCTCTCTCAGGTGCAGAGTCACTAAACAGGAACAGCTTCAGCCTGAGTGATGAGAGACTCAACTCCCCCACTGTGACGTTACCTGCCAGCACCTCACCCCGAGTCCTGCCACCCAAACGTGAGCCACCTTCCACTCACACACTCACCTAAAGAAAGCCACAAGCCACCAAGCCGCAAGACGACCCACAGTCAAGCATTAAGCATCCCTGTGCTTACAGCCAAGCTGGGCGACACCAAGGACCTGGAGGACTTCATCGCAGACCTCGACAAGACACTAGCAGGTTAGTGTTAACATGACCAATCTGTGACAAGACACTAGCAGGTTAGTGTTAACATGACCAATCTGTGACAAGACACTAGCAGGTTAGTGTTAACATGACCAATCTGTGACAAGACACTCGCAGGTTAGTGTTAATTGATTAATTGAATCAGCCGGGCAGGCCGGCAGTCAGGCTCCAGAGAGGCCAGAAACAATTTTTACGACTTTGCCTTTAAAATGCGAGCCCTAGAGCAGGTCTGATCACCAGAGTTAACCACCAGTCTGTCTGTCTGTCTGCCTGTCTCTCTGTCTGTCTCAGGTATGTGATGAAGGGACGTCGTGGTCACCCAACCTGGAGTCAGGGGACACCACCCTCCACCTCCCTTCCCCTCTGATCACCACCACAACAGGATACAGCCGGACACGCCGAGCGACTTCTTAGCCACACCATGTCTAGCGATCCTCCTGCGATATCCAGGTCCACCACGCTAGACTATAGGGGCCTTGGACCTGCGATATCCAGGTCCACCACGCTAGACTATAGGGGCCTTGGACCTGCGATATCCAGGTCCACCACGCTAGACTATAGGGGCCTTGGACCTGCGATATCCAGGTCCACCACGCTAGACTATAGGGGCCTTGGACCTGCGATATCCAGGTCCACCACGCTAGACTATAGGGGCCTTGGACCTGCGATATCCAGGTCCACCACGCTAGACTATAGGGGCCTTGGACCTGCGATATCCAGGTCCACCACGCTAGACTATAGGGGCCTTGGACCTGCGATATCCAGGTCCACCACGCTAGACTATAGGGGCCTTGGACCTGCGATATCCAGGTCCACCACGCTAGACTATAGGGGCCTTGGACCTGCGATATCCAGGTACTTACACTTATACACGTATTATATAATATATTAAAGTCTTCCAAAGATCATATTAAAGTATGGAGCGTTGTTTTAACTCGCCTCGTCTCGTTTCGTTCTTCTTGACAACGCATTCAATGCAATTATTTTTTATTGAAGCCACGTATCGTTCTGTTGGTCCTACGGTCGGTTATCAGTTTATAATTCAGAATTAAAGAAAATGATGAATTATTCAATTAAATTATGAAGTATATCTATAGTTTTTTCTTCTTGTCAAGAGTTTCACTGTGTTATGATGTACATGTGACAATAAAACACTGACTTGACTAGGTTGAGGTTTAGCAGGGTTATGGTTCCTCCCTTCTCCAAGACATCTCGGACGACATCCTGGCCCTTCCTTACTACCCTAATCAACTATTCCCTCACTTCAGGCTTGATTCCAACCGCCTTCATGAATCAAGTCGCTCCTATAGAAACCCACCCTTGACCTGTATCCCCCCTCGACAAAACCCTAGAATGTGCCGGAGCCTCGTCGCTCTCATCTGCCATCATTCGACACGGTGAACCACCGGCTCGTCCCGTCCACCTTTGCAGAACCTGGATCTGAGTTATCCTGGTTAACTTAAAAGGATTTCATCATTCTGCCTCTACAAGAACCCATCCTCCGGTCTACCGCAGTGCAGCTAGAGGTGGAGGACTGAACAAGACGGTGCACGTCTTGAAGGACCTCGCTTAACCCGCCCTCGTTCTTAGAAATAGGATGAATTATGGCTGTCATGTGTGAGTGAGTGTGTACCTGAACGGTTGTACTTGGAGGCCTGGGGCTGTGGGTCTAGGAGTCAACATGAGTTTCTTTGGAGTCAAGGTTAGAAAGGAGCTCAGAGAGAATCCATTCTGATTCCCCTTTGCTGACAGCGGAACCCAAGAGGAGTGAAGTTGTGTTTCCGGTGCGTAGCTTTTTGCTGCCATTGTTGCACACATTGTATTGCACATTGTTGTACATTGTTAGTTTGTAATACTGCTGTAGCAAGGACTCTGGCCACATTAAAGTGGCTTAGTTCAGGACTCTGGCCACATTAAAGTGGCTTAGTTCAGGACTCCTCCAAGGACACATGCAGGTTTGTGGTGAAGAGTCCAGTTGCTGGTAAAAGGGTGCCGGTCAAATGAAATGAACAGAGCGAGATGGCACTTAACCTGTGGTAACCTAACCCACCCCCAGACTCTAACTGGGCCAGGTGAAGCTGTAGCCCCACCCACCCCCAGACTCTAACTGGGCCAGGTGAAGCTGTAGCCCCACCCACCCCCAGACTCTAACTGGGCCAGGTGAAGCTGTAGCCCCACCCACCCCCAGACTCTAACTGGGCCAGGTGAGGCTGTAGCCCCACCCACCCCAGACTCTAACTGGGCCAGGTGAGGCTGTAGCCCCACCCACCCCCAGACTCTAACTGGGCCAGGTGAGGCTGTAGCCCCACCCACCCCCAGACTCTAACTGGGCCAGGTGAGGCTGTAGCCCCACCCACCCCCAGACTCTAACTGGGCCAGGTGAGGCTGTAGCCCCACCCCACCCCCAGACTCTAACTGGGCCAGGTGAGGCTGTAGCCCCACCCCACCCCCAGACTCTAACTGGGCCAGGTGAGGCTGTAGCCCCACCCACCCCCAGACTCTAACTGGGCCAGGTGAGGCTGTAGCCCCACCCACCCCAGACTCTAACTGGGCCAGGTGAGGCTGTAGCCCCACCCACCCCAGACTCTAACTGGGCCAGGTGAGGCTGCAGCGTGGGTTATAGTATTATAATATAGAGACTGGGTTATAGTATTATAATATAGAGACTGGGTTATAGTATTATAATATAGAGACTGGGTTATAGTATTATAATATAGAGACTGGGTTATAGTATTATAATATAGAGACTGGGTTATAGTATTATAATATAGAGACTGGGTTATAGTATTATAATATAGAGACTGGGTTATAGTATTATAATATAGAGACTGGGTTATAGTATTATAATATAGAGACTGGGTTATAGTATTATAATATAGAGACTGGGTTATAGTATTATAATATAGAGACTGGGTTATAGTATTATAATATAGAGACTGGGTTATAGTATTATAATATAGAGACTGGGTTATAGTATTATAATATAGAGACTGGGTTATAGTATTATAATATAGAGACTGGGTTATAGTATTATAATATAGAGACTGGGTTATAGTATTATAATACAGAGACTGGGTTATAGTATTATAATATAGAGACTGGGTTATAGTATTATAATATAGAGACTGGGTTATAGTATT